>JASGAT010349254.1:0-11019 GCA_030220025.1 Chelon auratus | reverse complement strand
CTTTTCGCTCAAGAATTATGGAGGCACTCTTGTCAATTTCAAATGAAAATATGGACAGCTGTTTGGATGCAAATTCAAGAGGACGTTGCTTCACAGCATGGAGACCAAGTCACAGAAAACCCAAGCTCAAAATAGAAGTGGTGCGAAAATCTCAAAGGCTGATGAGATGGATGACATGCACGGCTGCATTTCTTTTTATGTATTGGATTTTATTTTTTGAATCATGGACATGTTTACCAGATCAGTAAAGATGGAACTGATTTACATATTCCCCATCATGTTTTATGTTTTTCCTGCATGCACCTCCTTCTGCAATGTAACTAAAAATGTCAGAAGCGTAGTAATATTTACCTCTGACATCTAGTGCAAGCAGAAAGTAGCAGAGCCCTGCTGGGGGTGTGTGAATTTATAAAACACATGGCGTCCCTTGGTAATTCTAACGTCATGAAAACAGATTGTTTCACTTTAGATGTATCCAGCATTTTTTTTATACAGTACACACATACACAGTGCAAAATAATGTAAGTTAGGATTTTCTCACTCTTTGAAATACTCAGCTTATAAATTTGTTGAGCTGTAGCCAGATTATTCCAGCGAAGTAATTGGGTTACAGTTTCAACCCAAAATTTTTAGTAGGCAAACCATTTCTTCGGGGCACATTTTTAATCAGTGACTATTTTGGTGGAGAGCTGTGCTCGCAAGAAGTTGCGCGAATATGTGTGTGTTAATGATGGACAGTGTTCTCAGCGACCGAAAAAACGGGAGGAAAGCCTGTTGAAGGGCAACTAGTTGGAAAAAAAAAAAGTATTTGTGTGAGATAGCCGTGCACTTGTCCTATTTGTGCGTGTTTTAGTGTGACCTGCGTGACATGTCACACAGAGGAGCCACATTTTTTAGCTGCACCTGAACCGTAGTGCATCAGGGTAAATGATGCTGTGCCCTTGAAAAGGCCCGCGTGATAATCCAAGATTAGTGTGTCGGTGTGTGCGCAGAGAGGGAATGAGAATTCACACGTCGGCTATTGAGTTTGGATAAAAACTGGTGTGTGTGTGCGTGTGTTTATTCACGCAGTGCATATGTCAATATATGCAGCAGATCCGGACATTTCATGAGTTGCAACCAGCTAATGTTCAACTAATTTTCAACTAGCTTTGATGAGCAATATCTGACTGACTACTTGTGGCTCTAATTTGTAGTCAGAGAGAGTTCAAGTGTATCTGTGTCTTTGTACTGTCAGCTGTGTGCGTGCGCGGACAAGTTGAATAACTTTGTGCTTTGTGAGATGGTTCTTTTTTTCTCCCTTCTCTCTAACATAGAGGCAAGGTTCATTTGTATGCAGACATCTTCAGCAGACAGAATCTCCATCCAGAGTCAAAGACGGCATTTTCACCAGCGCATCTTAAGATATCATCTATGTACTCTTATCTAGCGTCGGAGGAACGCGGCAGCAGATTTTAAAAACAGTGCATAGACAGACAGCTGGTCTGAGTGAACAGTGGAAAACATGGTGACACTGATTGCCCCCCCTCTCTTTTTCCTGGATTAGAGGAAAGTAGACTGTGTAATAAAAATTACTGTGTAATAAAATTGAGTTGCTCACACTGTTTACTTGTTTATTAAAATGATTTTGTGCATACAGAATGGATGATTGTGATAACACATTCCTCATAGTGATCTCACAAAACAATGCCGGACATGCCAGTGTTTTACCTCACAGTACTGCATCAAATCTACGACGTATCTTTGTGTACTTTTTGCCGCAGTCTTCACCGTAGTCTGACGTGCGCCTCTCCAGAAATTACACATCAGCTGTGATTGGTCAAAATGTCTGTCCTTGTCCATGTGTCTCTGTGTCCGGACGAGCACGCCGATTTCACGCTCCCCCTGCATCAGTGGGCACCTGCACATCTCCTTCGACGTATTCTCTGTTTTTCTGCATTGCAGCGATTTCAGGAAGTGTTGTTCAACATTTATTAGCCCCAACTCCAGCACGAACACTCAGTTCTAGTTGCCACTGGTTCAAGTACACACACACACACACACGAACTCGTCGCTGTGACGGAGCGATGCTGAAACACCAGCGCACAAGTATAAATTCTTACGCCATTTGTCGTAAGAATTTATACTTTGTCCAAGCTACAATGTAGACTGCGTAGATTTAATACGGAAGTATAAACCAAGCTTTGCTGTTAATCTACCAGCAGTCTTAAAGACACATGGAAATGTTGCTGTTTTTCTGATTTTGTTGAGAGACCATTTTCCTAGTAGAAGATTTCTATTCCTGTGGTGATGTTGAGCGGTCTCTGAGCGCAGTGTGACTCTCAGATCCTATTCCTATGGGCCAAAACAACCAAGACTATGTATTTTATGCAACTCATTTGTTTCTTGCAACATAACACAACGGCTGTTTTGACTAAATCTCATGCCGGGATTGCTTGAATAATAATAATGTAATTTACCATCACCTAATAAATGTTTTGGCTTACTCGTCACTGGAGCAAAGGAAGTATTTAGTCAGAATCTTTGTTACCATTCATAAATGTTCTTGACACAAGTGCTTGTGTCAAGATTTCTTTTCTTTGGAGACCATTTTTTATAAACGTATTGTAGTAGGATAAAAGAACAAAGGACTAACAAAAAGGAAAATCTGCATTATTCAAAGAGCTCTTCAGACATTGTGTTCATCTCTATGTATGTCTCCTTCTCTTTGAGGTGGGAGGGATGAGCAAGAGGGTCTTGCAGCCGTCAGGAGGATCCGCGAAGAGTACAAAGAGGCCAAAGGTAACGTCACAAACATATTAAACACCCACACCGACACACGAGTGTACTTCCTTTAGCATGCCGGAGTTTGAAGATAAAGGGCAGAGCTGCAGCATCCTGTCCCTCAGGCTTGTTTTTACAGTGTTTACCAAGTGCATGCACATTATTGCACTGTATACACACACCGAGCTTCCACATTGGATACACAGTATCAGTAATGTAGTGATGTGCTTTGATAAGAGGGGAACACAATGTAAAAGTCTGTGAGAAGAATAAAGATGGGCTAGATACTGTATAATAGCGACCATACCAGTAGTGATGCCTGCTTTATCCTTTTGACCAGGGAAACTGTTTGGAAAGATAAATGTGAGTAGTCAAAGGCCAAACAACGTGCTGTATTTTTTAACCACTTACACTGCAAGAATGTTTTTTTCTGCCTGGAAACATTTGCCAAAGATATTTCATTTTCCTTCAAAACACTTTCAGATTGGAAAGCCTTAAATTCTCTGTGTTGTACTAATGCACAAATTGGGCTGAGAGTGTTCATCACATCGTCAAGTTTAGTACAGAGTTGCTCATGGTGGAAAATACAGTGCATTTTAAGAGCCTTACCTCCACTGTGGTGAACCTTCCTAGAACCTGCCATAGCAGCCATTCCATTCCACTAGGCTTTCATTACTGGAAACCCATCCATTTCAGGTCCATAAAGCTTGTCCCGGGGCAGCTTCATGACATCCATCACAGTCGCTACAGCTTCAAAAATGTCCTCACATGTCATGGTGCCCCCCCTTAAGAGGGGCTTTGTTGAAATGAAAATACTCCTGCTCCCGAGCTAATAGGCTAGCTGTCAGTTGTTTAACCGTCTCTGGGACTAAATGTCTGCATCACTACAGTTGGTTTCCATCCATGTGTGAGATTGTTTAGGGGCTGTTTTAATCTACACCTGGGCTGATGAAATGCAGAGGGCGAAACAGGCAGCGGAAACAAATCAGTCAGAATCATTCTAGATTGAATCCATAAACTTTCTTTCCTGTGCCAGTGTACAAAGTGTAGGACTGTTGTTTCTTTTTTTTTTCGTGTCTTCAGTCATTACAATATTCCCTCATCACAGTTGATTCCTTGCAAATCAAACAGCCACACCTTCTCTTGATGTCGGTAAGAAATCAGTAGGCTTTCTATCCGTGTGTGAAATTTTTGATACTTCCTTGTTTTTTTCCTTTTTCCTCTTCTGTTCAAACCCAGAACCATCGTGCTGCAAGGCGATGTTGTTAACAAATGAAACACTGTGTTGCTGTAGTAATAAATAAATAAATAAAATTTGAACAGGAAGGCGAGAGGTGTGGAGGGAAAAAAAAGAATGGAAGCAGAGAGGAGGTGACAGAAATGAGAAGAGACAAATGCAATCAGAGATTTATCACTCCATCGACTAAAGCTTACAAGGTTGTCTGTAACTCCAGCATTGAGAAATTGAATCGCCTGACCTTCACAACTCCATAAATTCCACCATGGTGTCATGACTAAGCAGCCTTTCTGTACCAAATGGCTTTTTTTACCATCTTGCTTTTTACCTCAAAAGATTTGTATTTCTGCAAAAATCCGATTTTAGGTGTTGGCCGTTTGTTTCTTTTGATTTTTGTGTCATTATTATTATGGTTAAGTTGTAGAATACCATCACTACATATTTTTTCCCCCCTTTTAAAGGATACTTTTAGGGATTTTCCATATTTTTGTTGTTGTCTGGTAATGTGGTGGATATACTAAAAACAAGTTTGAACTGATCCGACTTTCGAGTATCCATCTACAGAGACACCCAGTAGTGCCACAGGAATGACAATGTCAGAAACCACTATCTTCAGAGTACTTAAATTAGACGCTCAGTGCAACATACACACTTCAAGCTCAAAACCTCAAAAGCCGTCTACTACTTTGTATCTGTGTGTTGACTGACTGAGAAAAACGAGAGCTCGAAATGGCAGTCTCACAATACCTAGTGTTGGCTTTGTTTTTTTCCCACTGGGCCATCTACATTTAGCAATCTAGGCTTCATGTTCTCTTACACTTGTAAACTTATTTCGGAATCCATTGTGGCATCAAGATTTATTATGAAACTAACTGGTCAAACTTACAAATGGTGGCCCTCACTGTGAATTGATGGCTTCTTTATTAACAGACAATCAAGCATACTGCATGCATGCAGCAGGTCGCAGGAAAAGTTTAGAAATAAAGCAGCATGCTGGAAAGTATTGCCTAAATACAAAGTCATGAACGAAATATCCTGCTGTTTCTTCAAAGTGTACCGGACTCTAGATATATCCAAGAATTGTTACGTTTATGAAACGAGAGTTTTGATGACTTGCATAGCAAAAATATATGTTTCATTGAAAGCCAGCAGTCTTCCTCATCACCAGCTGTTGCCATTAAAACCCCAACCACATATCAAGGCATCGATTGCTTGACAACTGTCAGCGATGCTTAGTTAACAGCCCTAAACTAACAGCATGTAACTGTGTTACCTTAAAATGTGTGTTTATTCCTCTAGTTTCAGTCTAACACCCTCCTTCACCCTTTTAAAGTCCGAAGATCTGACCATGAAGCACTGCAACTATTAGATATGGTTGCTTCAAAAAGTATTTACTGTGCAATTGCACATTTCATTGTGATGGATTTAATATTCATTCATTCATTCATCATCTGTAACCGCTTATTCCTGTTAAGATGGGGATTTAATATTAAATTGATAAAATTGTCATTTTCCTATTAACCTACTTTCAGTTAAGGACAAAATGAAAACATGTTCTTTTGAGGCATCACCACGATCACCCCATAACCGTGGCCTTATTTTTTATTTTTTTTGTTTAACAACCATGATGACAAAGGTTCCCTTTACTGAATAAACCAACAAACCAATCCGTGATAATTCCCCAAAGCTAACCAAGTTGTGTCTGAGACTAAATCCAGCCAAATCTTAGCCATTTTATTGACGCGTGAGATTACATGTTTTTGAAGGAACAAATTATTTCGGCTGAGGCGTCAGATTGGAAAAACTTTAATTTATTGTTAGGGAGGACAAGGGAAGAAAACAACTTTTCTCTGCTGAAACTAACATAAACTGTGAACTCAAAATCATCAGACAGTACAGTAGCAAACCTGCAGTACATACATAGGCTAGTAGGATATTAAATGTGAATGGTAAGTCAAGCTGGGTTTTGTCTGCATGTTCTTTTACTAGAGAGCAGCAGAAGGCGGCGGGCTGGGTTCCTGCTCGTGTGTAAGTGGCTGTCAGGTACAGAGACAGCGGCCATGTAGCTGGTGTCATTGAAGTCGATTTCCCTGGACGGGGCCGTGGTGGAATTGATTACTTCTTTTGTAATTGGCAGCCACTGAGGCATAGGGGACAAGGGGGTGTCTGTAGCCAGATGCTTGTGCGCTGAATAAAAATGTGTTGATGTGTGCGCGTGTTTGAATGAGACTGTAATGGATTCTCATTAGTATGTGAGGCAGAAGCTTGAAACATCTCTGTCCAAATGCCCTTTGGCATCCTTCCAAGTTGGTGTACATTTTGTTATGAAAAATGAGAGACAGCTCATAATATACACGTGTGCTGCAGAGTTAATTTTTAAACCGGGGACTTGGGTGGACAATTGTAAAGGTTCCCCAGGGAATTTAAAAGTATCACCAGGGACAAAGACATATTGTCCACCTAAAGTGAGCACTTACATCAACCCCCTGGAAAACCCGTAACTAAGTGAATAAGTCTACATTGAAACCAGCATCAGTTATTAGTATAATTATCTTTTTTAAAGTGTCTTTTTTTGCTTTTTTTTTTGCAGTACACTGACTCACCAAGTAAAAAGTGTTCTGTAATATTGCAAAACGTTTTCAAGGTTAACCATTTTTTGCTGGCATGTGTATTCCTCACCCTTCTGTGTAAGAAATTCGGACTGTCTTGCATGTCTTGGGTGTTCTGGTGCTTTTGTGTGGTGGGTTTCTTGGCTTTTCTCGCGAGCAGCTGTAGTGGTCTGGGTGCCTTGCCTTGAGAACCACTACTTTATTGTGGTTTGTCATACTATGTCATCATACGTATGTATGTGTATACTGTTGTTGTTAACTAATTCTGGGTGCGTATGTGCATGGATTTTCTATGAAAGGTGCATTTGGTGTCATGTTGCAATATATTACCTAGTCTAAAAAAAGGTACTGTCCCTAGAAAACCCAAAGTACAATCCAGCGGAAATATGCTAATGACTTAAGACTGCAAGTAGGCGCTAGTCAATGAAGCTTAGAGCATTTTATTTTAAATTGTGAACAGGCACACACACAAACACACACACACAGATACAGGGTATTTCTGTATTTTTGCCACAGGCAGCGCTGTCTGTCCACTAACTTTAGTCACGGTGGACTTGAAAGTAACACATTGTGCCTCCAACCATAGTCCTAGATTAACAGCGTGAATCAAGGCAACGTGTGTGTGTGTGTGTCTACTTAGCACACGTTAAATTTTCTCTCAGCTTAGGTAACCCAGCTGCTCCCCTCTTACCAAAAATGTTGTTGTTTCACCCTAATTGGACTCCAAATCCAAGATGAATTTAAGTGAACTGACCTTGTTAGAAAGTGTGTTTGTAACTCAGCAATGTTTGTTTCATTATGACCATGATAGGTGTCATGAAGTTATGATTTCTACCTGATTGTGTATTTGCATGTATTGCTGACAACTTATGAAGACAGCTCCTCAGTATACACAGATTTAAATTTCCAACTGTCTTGACTTGGAAGAGTATCATCCCATTAACACCACAAGTTAGAATTGACTCAGGCACCAGCCAGCCCCCTCTCTTCTACATTAGCTGAATAAAAACATCTGCGGAGGAGCTGAGACTGGCACACTGCCCAGACCTAATATTCTTGGATTTCCCTGTGTTGTTTATCAGACAGTGCAAGGAGAAAAATATTAATATTTCCTCTTCTGGGTCTTGCTAGAGGTGGTTTCAGAGGGGGCAGTTCATCCATCCTTGTGCATTTTTACTCTTTATTCAGGCACTATTTTTGAAGATAAGAGTTTCTAGGTGGGACACTGTGGCATTCAAGGAAATCTATGACTCGACACTCACCTTAAATTGCAGCATATTTAGAGCAAAAAAACTATAATAAAACAAAGCCTTTTACGCCAAGGTATTCGCTGTCACCTTTAAATGCAAGATTGCTGGCCTGTTGGCAAGCATTAAAGATAAATTGAATGTGTTTACCAGCGATGCATTTTAATATCAGATTTAGGTGTAATCCAGCTTAATCATATCTACAATTGGGACACAAGATGGATGGTAAACCCAGGTGGAAAGGGGGGATTTATGGTACGAGAAGCAGGCAGCCCTCCCGACATTTTTTTCTCTTTTAAAATTACAAAGACAAGCCAAATAGAGAAGAATATACTACAGCATGAGGGCAAACATAGAGTCATATGATGTGACGTGTGAGTAATAGGACATAGGCATTAGCTGACTTACATATTAGTTACCTGCTGTTCACAATATAGATGTGCTTATACATCCCAGGAAAGCTGTGTATGTTTCACAATGAATTTAGATACTCTGGCCTTCCTGTCCTAATTAAATAAAGTCTTTTTGGGTCTGTAATTCCATAGACACTCTATACAATTTTGCATAGTTGGGAAATATTTAATCTGAAAGCTGAGCGAACTCAAGAAGCCTCAGTATAAACTCAGTTTATACTCAGTATAAACAACTACTAAAGGACCTTCAGGTCAGGAACAGCTTTATTTATTTCAGTGGTAGTGACTTTGTTTGTGCATTGATGTGGCAGGAGGAATTTGTAATCACATTTAATGTGCACAGCTAGGGAGGCAATTGTGAAACATCAGCTTTTCCATCCACGTGGGACACAAAGAGCAAATGGTTGGGTTCAAAAGCAGAGCTTCAGCAGAGAAAACTGAATAGAAAAAGGGAAAGCGGTGGTTCACAAACTCTGGAGCAGGAATTGCTGCTCCTCCGTAAAACAATCCTTTGACTTTTGCCCCCCTCAAGACTTCTGAAGTCATAACTGTGACATGTTCCTTTCAGGTGTCTTTGTTTTGGGAAATATACCAAAAAAGCACACTCTCGAAAGCATGTTGTTTTATGGGCCACGGTAAAGTGGTAAGGACAGGAAATCTAAAGTGTGTAACTGTGTGTTTATAAACACCGATCAGCCACAATGACCACTGACAGGAGAAGTAAATAACATTGACCATCTTAGATCTGGTATTTGTGTGGCTATTACTTAGACATGTACCATCCACTTCGACCAGACCAGGCACCTCCACCCCATAGCAATGACAGGAACAACGACTGAGGAAGAACTCATAAAAACATGAAAAACAGCACGAGGTGTTGACCTGGCCTGGCCACATTCACTAGATCCCAAACTGATCAAGTATCTGTGGGATGATCAGGACACAGGACACCCTCAGAAGGCCCAAGTCCATTCTCTGATGAGTCACAGCTATTTTGGAGGCAATACACAATATTAGGAGGGTGGTCATAATGTTGTCAGTGTACATGTATTTTAAATAATAAATTCAGTTTCACCTAAACTGAGTCATAAATGATGGCTCTGTTTCATTCAGATGCCCCAGTAAGCTATGACAGGTTGACGGTGAATAAATATAATAATAAATAAAAAATAATAAATAATAATAAATTATATTATTAGTCCTGTGCTTTTCCTACTGTGACATGTCACATACTTTCAGTAAAAGAAAAAATGTTCATTGCATCATTTTCTGTCACTTTTTCATATCATCATCTCACCTTGAACAGTTAACATTGAGACAAGGGTTTAATACATTCTTTTGAANCTGAAATCTGTAAAAAAAAAAAAAAAAAAACCTACGTATTAGACCTTTGAGAGTTTTTCCTCTACTGCAGTCATCCTAGCTACCACCACTTTCTTTTACAGAAGTGAGCTTCCCCTGAATCTCAGTGCATGAGCACATTGTTAGTCAATTCAGACAACTGTTGGGAAGTCTGAGCACTGAATGACTGTAGAGCAGTTGTTCCCATCCTCTTTGGCCTTTGAAAAAACAGTGTCTAATTAGGGTTTCATAACAGGCTTTTGTAATATGAGTCGTTAGCAAATCATATTAAACCTTCGAAAGAAAAAAAATAGGACATGCATTTAGATTGATCTTCTTTCCTTGTACAGTGCACAGCAGCACTGTGGTTTTAGACCACTTAAATGGCAAAGTAAAAGACTACTGTGACAACAAGTGCAAATGTATCATCCCTGATTAAGTGAGAGTTTAGTGAGTTAATCCATGGGAAAATCGTTAAAATGAGGGATCTTAAAATCTTAAAAATAGGGGGTTAGGGTTAGATATAACTTTAAATTATAGCTAAATCGTGTTGCATGCCATTAGTTTCAAGAAGCAAGAACAGAATCAGTGTGTTCAGCTATTGAGTCAAGGCTGCTGAGATTTATGGAGGTCCAGGCTCAAGGAGCGATGGCATTTCGCTCCCAGTGGGCTTGCTAGATATGACTGGCTTTTCTAAAAGGGCTCTGCATCAAGGGGGCCTATTCAAGACGACGAGAGAGGACTGACATGGCACGGCACGTATACACGCACACACATGGACTGGCTTTCAGGTTGATGCAACCATGTGTACACACACAAACGCGCATGCACATTTCCTTGCTGGTACTTACACAATCCACATCCACCTATACACAAACAGAGACAAATTTGCGCTTGCGGTCATTCAGATGCACCCACTTAATCTCTCTGGTTCTGCCTTTCTCTTTTCTTTTCCTCTCCCTCTCTCTCTCACACACACACAGTCAACAAGAGGTGAGTGGCATGGCTTGGAGATAAGACCGCTATCAGACCTGCATCAGGGACAGCTGCACTCTCATGTGTCTGAGCAGCCTTTTTCGCTATCGCTTCCATCAGCTCACCTTCCCCTCTGCTCCCTCTCAGTCCTCGTCCCGTCTGTGTCCGTTATATTTGACCCTCTGCAACCTTACTGGATGTAGAGGAGAGGAGCTATATGTTATTTTTCAAGATGCTTGAAAGGCATGATCTTCTTGTTAAATGGCAGCGTACTTGTGTCATAATCCAGAAAAGATTTGCTGTATTAAAACTGTAATTTAAAGACCAGCAGGAACCACCGAAATTTACATATTCGGGCAGGATTCATGCTAAATTAGACACGCACTTTGAAGGGTTTGGTTTGGATTAAGGCCTTTAGTATGACAGTACTAATA
>JASGAT010349246.1:0-14618 GCA_030220025.1 Chelon auratus | reverse complement strand
CCCCCGTGCCATTCCCCTCATGTCTGTCCTGCGTTTCATCTCGCAGTTGTTCAGCGCCTTTATCCTCTCCCCTGCCGGGAACACAGCTCAGTCACTAGCTCTACGTGGGGACAGTGATGGGCTCTGGGTTTATAATTAGTCGTCCTTTGAGGCGCCCCGGCACTGTCCTCTGCAGATGGTGGGGACATTTTCATCCTGCAGGAACAACGGCTGGGGCAAATCACGGGGAGAGACAAAACAACCCAGACAAAAGCAAAATGCATGCACACGCACACTCTTAAAAAATAAAAACACGTAAGCACTCCTACACGTGTGGTTATGAAAATGCTTAGATACAGCCGACCTGTTTTGCTTTTACTCACTGTAGTTCCAGGTCGTTTTGTTCCTGAGGCAGAAATTTGTAGAGCGCTACATAGGTGTGGATGGAGTGGACTTCAATGCGCTTGGGCACCTGGACACAGGGAGACGTGGGGAGGGGAGGCAGTGAGACAGCAAATACACGCTGGAGAAGTAAAACAATAAGGGGTGACAGAAGTCTGGAATAAACAGACCGCTTCCTTCGCGCCGCTCTCCTCTGCAGGAGTCTGGGTTTGCTCGCTGCTCTCGTCTACCTCTTTCTCCATCTCCACCTCGGGGGCAGGCGTGTCTGCAAGGGGTGAGAAGTGTTCTTAGAAGGTGTCACACACGCTGCACCCCACACGCACAATGAGGCATGATTTTATTTTTTATTTTTTTGCCATTACAACCAAGCACAGTAAACCTCGCTCTCACACAGACAGTCTGGCACAGGTGAACACAACATATGCATAGACACACAGAGGCACAGACACACAACAGTTTTTACCCCCTGTCTCCTGAGTTATCTCTTCCTCCATGCTGTTCT
The DNA here is from genome assembly GCA_030220025.1 of Chelon auratus. Lineage (NCBI taxonomy): Eukaryota > Metazoa > Chordata > Actinopteri > Mugiliformes > Mugilidae > Chelon > Chelon auratus. Next base: position 13,735 of record JASGAT010349246.1, on the reverse strand, counting down.
GTCTCTGCTGCCTCTCCTCACCTCCATCCTCCTCAAAGAAGGAAATAAAAAGGAAACAATAAATTGTCAGCACCAGGCTATCAAAGAGGATGCATTGGATAGCGCTAGTAAATCTCTCTCTGCTCTGAATTATTCACAGACCTCAAATTAATATGTTTTGCTGGACTGATGTGGATTGAGAACTCAATGTTTCGTGAGCTAATCTGATATGAATTTATTAACATTTGATTTGTGTTGCTAAGTTCTAAGACAGATATTAGTGGAAGCTTAAACTCAGACGTATGTGTCCGTGATTTGACGCTGCTGCCATGTCCATTCATGAAATTATATGAATCGATATCGATATCAGTGGATGAATCATGCCTACAGGTGAACTTTGAAGAAGCTGGTAGGTGGCTGGAGTCAGACTGGCTGTTCTGTGCAGAATTGAGCTAAACTAACAGACCTTAGCTTCACATTTTCTATACATTACAAACAGAAGACATGTAAAGATCAGTGTTATTATCTACCTCTGCCAGAAAACAATACATTCGTTTCCTATTGGCTTTCATTCCATGCTACTGCGACAAGGAAATTTCCCGTACGTGGGATTAATAAACATGTCTTATCTTATCTTATCTCATCTCATCCGACCAATCTGGTGAAATATTTGCCGTGTTTGAACTGCTATGTTCCATTTTTAGGTGTCACCACTGATTTAGATCCAAACTATCCACATGAGGAGTGTCCCTAATGAATTAAAGACCTAACCTGGCAACACAAGCATAGTTCTTATTAATAGCTCACAACTAAAGTTATTAAAGGGGAACTACTGTTTTTTTTACAACCTGGACCTTATTTCCGGCATAAAATACGGGCGTTTATACTCATATAACTTTTGTGTAATTTGTATTCCTTCAGGAGATAATTAGATCAGCGTATATCCATGTAGTGGGAGTGACTGGGGCACCGAAACGCAGCCTCTAAATAACACATTATCTGCTGCAAAACTTGTTCGTTAGCGCACGCTAGTGCTATTCCCCGTTGAGTCCGGAGTTACCTCTTATCATCATCCAGGGTCTGTAGATTGACCTACAGACCCCAGATGATGTCTTCTGACCTGGATGATATCATCTCTGAGCACCGTGCGCACCCGCGACGCACAGCTTGTTTACCTGTAATTTGCTACTGCTATGGTTCGTCCACAACCTCAGAGTTGGAAAAATATTCACCCATGTTGCAAAAAAATAGCAGGATGATGATCAACTAAATCCGGACTCAACAAGGAATAGCACTAGCGTAAGATAACAAAATATTGGTGAAATGAACGAGTTTCGCGGCTGATGTGTTATTTAGGGGCTGCGTTTCGGTGCCCCAGTCACTCCCACTATATGGATATACGCTGATCTAAATATCTCCCGAAGGAATACGAATTAGACAAAAGTTGTATGGCTGAGTAAACGATCGTACTTTATGCCAGAAATAAGGTCCAGGTTGTAAAAAATGAAATACCCTTTATGGGCTTTGTCAGACGGTGTTTTCACCAAATATGACCTATTTAGGGAACATTCTGAAGCGCTATAAATAACTTTCAGCTTTTTCATTGCTTATGTAAATAGGTTGGACCATAGTCTACTATTGGGAAAAGTTTGTATATGTCTCGATTCAACTGTCATCTCCCCTCATCCACAGGGTAGTGATGTCATACCAAGCTGCGCGTCGGTGATTCTGACAAACTGCCAAAACTGGAGCGGCTCATCTGTGCCAAGGACGTCCCGTAGCGCAGGGCGGCGTACACAGGGTCAACGCGCGTCCTCGCAGCCTCTGAAACCACACATACATTCATAAGACTCACTCGCCCCCTCACGCATGTGCTGGTGTTCGACTTATTTACAAGTGAAGTATTCACTCAGCCCCAGACACACCACAATTAGGACTCCACGCTGAGATTACACTGTACATGACGACTAATGTGCTTTTGCCAATCTTGAGGAACCAGGGGGTTAAATATAACTGTAGCAGCACAGACAGTCCTGGACCAAACTGACCCACTTTAGATCTGAGAGAGGACAGCAGCCAGACGTTAAGAAGACATCAAGACATTCCAATAAAACTACACACTTTGATTTATTTATACATTTACTTATTGGCAAGAGATGCGTCTTAATTTAATAGCTGTAATACATCTGGAGCTGCAGCAGAGTAGAAAGAGAATAGGAGATGAGATTTAAAATATGGAAATCCTCTGAAAGTCTTCACCGCTACATTTCATGTAGACTGCAGTGCTCGGCGCTATCATAATATGTTTGCAGCTAGGAATTAGATTTTCTGCTCCTCTTTCCCTAAGCGCGAGGGGAGAGCGGAGGAATTCTTCTGCAGCACACATCGCTAAGTGTGTGTCTGTTCAGGATGAGGTCGTAATGAGTTACAGTTTGCCTCCGTGCTGTTGTAGGAAAAGTCGCTGCTAGTAGTCCAAATATTTAAAGGTGATAAAGCTGATTATAGTCACTCTGGGAACTGCACCGAAGGAGGTATTTCTGCAATGAGCAGTTAATTGAGGAGTCAAAAATAGAAAGCTGTGCTCAGATACTCTATACTACTCGGCTCCATACGATTTCTTTAAGCTAAGATCTTCAGTTTCCCTTTCCAATTCTTTGTGGGATATGACTAAAGATTTGTTATATTTGACTTGTGAACTAGCAACAGCTACACATTCAGAACAGTGGCCATTATTCAGGCAGCCTTTTCCCTCCTTAATCTTAACCACACATGCAGGCACAGTGTTCTTGTCTAAACAGGGTAATAAATCCCAGTACACATTGCTTCAACTGGTAGGAAATCAGATTTTAATTGTCATTGCAAGATTGCAACTTAGACAATTATCTGTTCTGTACTTCTCTCTTGCAGCTATAAGACTCTCCTCAGGACCCTCATAAACGTGGTTTAATGAGAGCCAATAAAGTGCTGCCTGGAGGTATACTGTTAATGAAACTACAGGGTCTGACTGTGAGTAAATACATCACAAAAATGACTGCATGCCACCGAGGTGCGTAAACACGAGCTCAGTGTTTTTCCAGCTATTTTGTTAGCATAATTATGAGGACACTCTGCAATGTGTGATTGTGTCTTTGGCAGGTTGCAGCCTCAGCTGACTCTGGCAGAGTCCCAGGCGCCATGGTGCGGAGCTGGAGGTGATGCCGGAGCTGTAGGTTAATTGTACTCTGATTCATGAATCGCACAGGGGAGTGACGGCACGAGGCGCCATCCCCGGCTCTGGCAAGCGCACGTCACGAGAGATGATGGGCCGTGTATCACATGCACAGGTGTTCTTGCGAAGGCTTGGCAATGGAAAACTCTCTTAAGAGATGATGATGAAAGAAGGAACAAATACAGATGCTTTCAGGCCAGGGAGTCTAAAAATAGTTATGATTTTGCATTCAGGGGGTTTGCTTGATCAAAATGTGATTGAGAATTTGCCCGTTTTCATAACTGCATATTGAAATTTAACATACGCTCAAAATTTCATTTGGAGAATTTTGTGGATGTTAGCATCCAGGGGGCTCATTAGGGTGAATACCAGTCACAAAGTAAGCATCATTCCAATGTTTATGTAGCTTTTAAACATGCAAAATGTAGTGCCTAACAATACCCTCCACTGGCCCAGGGATACACAGCACACACCATAAACACAGATATAAAATCATAAACATTAGAACTTATAAATATTTATTCACATACTTTCAGGGTGCAGACCGTCCATCAGCCTCCAAGAGAAGCTGAATATGTTGTTTCGTCTTTATCTTTTTCCACTTCACGCTCCTCGGTTGTCAGGTGAGATGGAGACAGTTCTGGTTCCGTTACAGTACACACACAAGCACACAAAAGTCTAAAAATAAACCAAAAGGCTAGACAAGAGCGACAGCACAAAACAAAAGGCACAGGGACGCAAACAAACCGGCAGCACACTCGCTCGTACGCGCACACACACGCTCACGGCTGCGCTCACCTTGGCTCGGCTGAACTTCCTTGACGACTGCCAATTGGTCGTTGACGAGCATCGGCGAGCTGAAGTTTCGCTTGAACGCCCCAGACTAATGGAGGAGAGCAGAAGGGAGAAGGATTTCCTCAGCTGCCATTACTTTTTGTTTATGGACTCAGCTGCGAGGGAAGCGGCTCTGTGGGGTGATTCTGGGACTTTATTGCAGTCATATGAAAATGACTGGATCAGAAACACATGTGTTTCTGTGCTTTTGTGTCTGTGACGTGCATGAGAGTGAACAAAGAGTAAAGCACCTGCTGCACACAAAAAAAAAGAGCTCCTCTCTGACACCGAGTCACAAATGGTGGTATTAGCTCTCTTTGCTGTTAATATGAACAATGAATTCACTCAACCGCTTACTTGTGTGCACATGGCTTAGGCACAGGCGTGGACATGTGATTCTGTGTGTGTGTGTGTCTGCACGGCTGCAATTTCACACTGAATTAAGCACGGTAAGTGTTTCAGCTGAGATATCATTTGTCTTTGCCTTGACTTGCAAATGAACCACTCACTTTGTCATATTATGTTGAGGAGAGAAACGCTGGATCGGAGGCAAAAAAATGAAACCGTATAAAGATGCCGAGGTTGTGGAGTGAGGATATTTTACCTTCCTCTGCCCTCATCATTCCCCTACACCTCCCTCCCTGTGTTTGCGCACCGTTGTCAAACTGCACCGAGCTCTCTTCAGCACAGTGCTCTTAAAATTTTCCAAGTGGCTCTCAGAAGGTCTCGGCTCTTGCTGCATGCTAATGTCCTCTGCCCTGCACCAGGGGATAAACACAAAAGCTCCGTCTAAAAATCACTTCCAATCTGGTGCCCTGCGCTCCGTGCTCACCTTCTACAACTGTCCTAAATTCTCTGTTCAGTTGGTTGAATAAATAGCATACTCATATTGTCCTAATTACTTTCCACAAGGTGAAATCTTGAGAGCAAAATCACCTTTGTCGGAAATGGCTTAACTATAAGGTGATTTTAGATGTAGCTGTACCTCGAGTTAGGTTTCCAATCTGTTGGTTTTGGCCCCAAAGGGAGGTGATGTGATTAATTGCTCTGTTTCACTAGCATCAGCACGTATTGCAGTACAATACAGTATTTTACCCTTTGCCATATGCATCTGTGTTTTGTCAGCATTTTATCTGGAGCTGCACACACTGCGATAACACTGACAAAGACTGAATCTGCCTTCAGGTCAAGTGTGCGTGAGTGAGCTGATAAATGGTTGCGCTGAGTGATACCATATGACAGCGTGTGAACGCTGTACCCAAAGCCATTCCACTAAATGCAAAAAATAAATAAAAATGTATTCATAAGGGCAGATAAAGTTTTCAGTCCAACCAATCCTGGTTTAAAGTGCAGTTACCATGGTTACCATGGAGTTTCTGTTCAGGTCTCCGAATCATGATTGCAACTGGTTTGGTAACGTGGCCATTAAAAATGTCTGGGGAAAACAAGAGATAGGAGGTCAAATTGGAAGGAGAAAAAAAAAATCCTAGTATTTTTTGGCCTATTTTCCTTCTTGTCATCACACAAAAAAAAATAATAAATAAAAAATAAGAAAAATCCCCAAATGCCTCAGATATGTTGTGGCTTCCATTATTTTAGTTGCTTAAATCTTTGTTTGCAATGTACGCAAATCAATAAACTGAAAAGCACCTCTACGTTCCTAACACTGCATATTTTTATCTATCGACTGTTTCTAATGGATTAGCCAGACTAGCAAAGCTATACTAACTGCATGCTGGGTGTTGAACTGGTTCCCTTTATTCCAAATAAATATATTAATTAATAATTAAAGTATTAAATGATAATTCTGATTTATTTAAAGCTTGCGTATTCCTGTTGGGGAATATGTGGATATTGTGACCCTAACCTTGTATTCTCCACCTCCATTGTTGAGATACAAGTAAAGGAGGAGTTACACAACCAACAAGGGATTCTTATTTTCAAGTCTCACTAAACGTAGTATTAAGAAAGATGCACACCATGTCTCTTAATCCTATTCCTGCTTCCTATTCACAAACTCAATTTGGCATCACTTCTAGAGCACAAACAACACATTAAATGGAACGCTATCACACCTCAACAAAGTGCAATGCACCAATGAATATGTAAGGCGGACAGTTCACACACCAAGTATCCTTGCTGGCTGAATAATAACACAGTTCGCAAAATGGCTAACTAACGGAGGCTAATTTCTATGTTAACTACAAAAATAATCCTTACAACATTATTATTATTATTATTTTTAAAAGCTGCAGAACTCACACGTGTTGCCCCAGCATCTATTTTAATTGTTTCCCCAAATGTCTACAGCATAGGTGGAGAAGCACGGTATGAATCATCAAACCACATTAGCTATGGTACTAGAACTGGTTCTCCTTTATGAGATCACTGAATGTTGTTTTATTCGAATGGTTAATATCAGAAAAATTGATCGTCGTAGCAACATTTTTTTTCTGTTTCTCGATTGTTTGAAATGAACAGAAGAAGAACTAGATAGTCGTAGCAACATATGCTTGCGGGCTAACGGTAACAGACGCCGACAGAATCACGTACATGCTTTTCACAAACAGGAAATCTAGTCGAAAAACTTTGCATTAACTCCCACGCTGTCTGAAGTGAAGTGCAGTGCAGAAACACCACAGCAGTGATCGCTTAGCACTAAAAACGTTGCCAAATCAAAGAAACAGTCGATTCACAGATCACGGATGAAAAGTTGAGTAAACTGTTCACGAGAGGAAAAAGCAACGTTCTAGATGAGGGCAACATCAGATCCTCCGTGTTTGTGTGTGTGTGTCTGTGTTCGCACCTTGCCATGACACGGCTGCTGCGATAGTTCCGAGGTGCACCACAGGTGTGCAGCCAACTTGCACGTTTTACACCGCAGAGCTTGTTTGGAGTTTCCTGCAGAGAGAGGGAGGGAGACAGAGATGATAGAATGAGAGTGGAGGACACAGACATGGAAGAAACACAGCAGCATCTGCAGCAGGCAGAAAGCAATAAACAATCCAAAGTGGCCTATAGATCATATGAGGAGGTTTCTATATGCTCAGGGAGAGAACGCCATCAAGCTTTGTCCCTGTTTTATTAAGCCGACACTCCTAGCAGTGCTGACACTAACAGCTTCATAATCAACAGCTCCTCTTCCCAAACAACCTGGAGAGATTGGAAACCAGCTGGAGATATTTCAGTCATAATCGATTTGGCATTGAGTCATCCTGCTTTTTTGTCTCCATCTTCAAGTGGCTGACTGATAAAAGTCTCTTGCGTATTAAGATGTTTGCTCCTCATTTCTTATGTAACGAGAAATCCTCTATTCATTGTGTTTCCAGTGATTAAGCCAGCCCTTTTTATCCCACCAGCCAAAAACAAGTGATTTCTGAATCTGTTGGAATACATCGACAGACCTGTTCATGCAGCGTAAACAGCAATCAAACAAATTGGATGGCTCAATAAAAACACTGTTTTTTTACTTTGGAGAGGGCGGATTGATTCTACTTCATCAGCTTAACAAGAAACCAGAGGCTAGATGTTGTTTAGGGACTTTAGGGGGAATAGAGTGAGGCGATGCGTTCCATAATTACCCTCAACGCATGCAAAAAAAAAACAGGCTGGAGTCTGTAATCAATCATAATGACAGGAAGTAGATTTAGCAGAAATGCCGGTTACAAGTAGCCCAGAGGTGGCAAATCACTAAAGACATGCAGTCCAGCCTATTCCGTGAGAAGAATATCATGAATCTTCTTATGTCTTATCCTCTTCTTATTAAGTTCATACTACTCTTGCCATACGCTATTATCCTCTGTGCTTTTTTAAATTTTTTTTACCACAAGAGGTGATTTTCTCTTTGCACTAAATGAGAAGCCATGAAAACAAACTAACAAATCCTGTGAAAGCTCCTAAAAGATTCCCAAGAGAATGTTGAGCACCTTACCCACTATCATGTGCTTGCAGTGCTCGCAGTTGGTGGGCTTCCGAAAGACGTGGTCCTGGAAACAGTGAGTAATCTGAGGCCTGGCAGGCTTGGCGGGCAACGATGGGGACAGGCTGAGGGAGGGCGAGTGGGACGAGATGGAGGGGTTGGGGCTGAGGGAGGGCGAAATGGACGGCGAGCGCTCGCCGACGAGAGGGGAGCCCGGCGGCAGAGGGGGAGACGGAGGCGGAGGGTCGGTGATGAAGTCCGGAGGCAGGCGGGCGTCGCTGTAGGACCTCTGGAAGAAGTTCTCCACGCTCTTACTGCGCATCATCGTCTTGAAGGACAGGGAGCGTTTTAGTCTCTGGAGCTGCACACATTGACGAAGACAGAGGGAAATAAATTACACTAAGAATAAACACAGGAGGCAGTAACAAATGTACAAACACAAATCCCAGCATCCATAAACACAACACTCTGCTCGGGTGCATACACCACGGTGACTCAGGGTGACTCATGAAATGCAATATCACCTCATAAGGTAACAAGACATTAATAGAAAGCTACCTGTATATTTCCTCCAGTGTGACCAAGCACAGCCTTCTCACAGCTGTACATTTAGTCCATGGTTAAATAAGATTAGCCTTTTCTTTTTAACAACAGCCACTACCATGCATTGAGCGCTGTACTGTGTAAATGGCACTTCTTCTGTAGTGCTAAGAGGGGGGCTATTGTGATGAAACGTAAAAGAGTTTACACGGCCTTATCATCTATCAGCAGCCTCTCCTTGGGGCTCTTAATCTGATGGAGCCTGCTCATTGCCCTGATTGATTGTGGCTCATGTTTGCACTGAGCACACAGGTCCACATGCCTACAGCATGCAACAGCGCTGGACTGCACACACCGTTGTTTATTGACAAATGTGGTGTATCTTAAAAGCTGTATAGTCCAAACTGCCTTTAAATAAATGATGCATTACAGAAGCCCAACAATCAGATGATGACAGATGTCACATCAGTGAGGTGGGAACATCTGTACGCTACAGCTGCCAAGCATTGATTGGGAAGATAAATGCATGTTTCCTGACATTTGCCTCCAGCTCTGTGTACAGATGATTATGCTAGTTTCCCGGAGGATTGGCGGCCATTTGTTACCCCGACATGCGGCAGCAGTGGTAAAACAGCGTAAGGGCGTGGCTGCGTTGCAGGGGAAGAATGGATTGACGCAGACGGACAAGCAGACAGATAATCAGCAGGCCACAGACTCGCAGCGTGCACATGCTCTGTCTGTCTGCCTGTCTGCGCTCGTTCTGCTCAGCGCCAAACATAATCACTTTACAGGGACATGTTGTTTACAGCTCTGCGTGTCTGGGAATAAGATATGAAGACAGTTTGTCTATTTGAGTGTGTGTGCGTGTGTGAGGAAGAGTCTTGTGTAGGTAGAACAAGAGGAATGAATGTGCACAAGTGTAACTGAGTGCACATTAGCACACTCCCTATACTTCCTGTAAATCTCCATTTGTGAAATTTCCTTTCATCAGATTACACTGATGAAGACAAGCTATGCTGTGGACTAATACAATGCATGATGCTGCTGTTCTATGTGTGCACACAGTGGAGCGATTCTCCAGATTTTGTTTTTGAACATTAGAATAAATATATAGTGAAAGTAAATATGGTAATTTACCTTCTGGGTTCTCCGGTGCAAGCTAAATCACTGCAAGCATTTATATGGCAGCTAAGCTACTTAACGCATAAGAGGGCTGCAGGGGATGTGCGGTATGTCTGGGTTGCTAGATAAGTGAACTGGATGTGACTGTGCAGTGCGGCTTTGTGTGTGTGCTCTGTGTGTTTTCTCCATGTCTGCAGTTCTCTTCTTGATGTATGATGTTTAAAGGCATGTGCAAAATGATTTTACCGGAGTAAATATAGATTTCCAATGACAAGAACAACACATATCAGAAGTAATTACTCGTAGTAAAAGTCCTTAATGATCGTGTTCATGAGTCATCAATCAAGGTTCGGAGATAAAAACCAGAGAGGCGTTGCATTTTCAACCCTGCTAATGAAACAAAGGTGTTTTAATTTCGTGTCTTACGTGCAGTGTCACAGACCCGACTCGAGCTCTCTCTATCAGAGCAGTAGAGTGCCGGAGCAACAGCTCGGGTTACGGCACATGTCTCAATTACAGCTAATCAAATCATCTGTCAGCGTGCCAGCCTAAAAAGCATTCCCGTTAGCCTCCATTTGAACATTAGCTGGGAGCATCATCCCTCTGAGTCAAAGCCTGTGCAACACCGACACACTCACATGCGCCATTTCACATGAATTTCTGTGACAGGTGAGATGCAGAGATTGAAGCGAGCTTTGCAGCAGATGACAGACTCGTGATGTATGAGCTCGTCCTGTACAAATTATTGATTTGCTGCAATTTCGACATAATGCCCGTGAAGAGCAGTCCTCTGTTGTGCCTTCACATACTATATTGCTTAAAAGATTTCAAATACATGCAAAAGCTTTTTCTCGCATTTTTTTTTATTGATAAATAACTTATAAGGCAATGCAAAATGCATGACATTACCCAGATTTACACACACCTGCATAGTCTATTCTTCAAGCAGCACCAGCGTCTCTGCTGCAGAGCAGATTTTGACAAGCTGTCTCAGCAGACCTGCAAAGGCCCATAATTGTCACGTCTTCGATTCTTACACGAACCCCTCGCAAGCAGCCGACATGAATGTCCAGAATCAATGCCCCATAGGAGGACAGTGGGGTCCGTCATAACTCAGTGACTTTTATTTCACTCAGATATGTTGCGCTGTGTGCCTCTGTTAACATTTAATGGGGCCAGACTGAGATATTTATGGGATGTTCCAGTCTGTCCAGAGGTCAAAACTGAAAAACAAAGACTTGCTCCCGCTGGGAATGTCAAGATAAATACAGCTTGTGTCCATAAGCTCCTTCAGTGTTGACTGTTTTGAATGATTCACCCAGCATGGACGATGGAAAACTGAATCTTGTAATTCCAGGTGTGCCTTCATTAATATGTCAAAATATACTATATATTCTCTCAGTGCTCAACAGTCTAGAAATTGGTAAAATTATCTTACTGGTGAGGTCTACATAATACATTTTTATGTTTCTAAACCCAACAGTACCTGAAGCAGAGGCTGCTGAGATGTGGATGTTAAAATGGACAGATTTTTGATAATTTTCTTTTCCAAAATTCACTTTTTCCACCACATCTAGCTGGGTTCACTCCCTGAACTGTGCCAATTTTCTTCTGTGCTGTCAGCAAAAAAAAGGGCTGCAAAAGTTTTTGGGGAAAAAAACCTGCAACAGATCCACAGCTCCATCCAGTGCACTACACGCCTTCAAAAGCCAGTTCTCAACAGAGTGCATATATGAGACCTGACAGTACCATACTTCACTTCCTGTATCCTGTAATTTCAACTTTAACCACCCTGAACTAGTTGTTCTACAATAAAAGTAAGTGCAATTTATTTTCTTTCAGCCGTGATGGACGTCACAGAGTTCGACCTTGTTCTGAGAGTGGATATTTCAACCTTAAGAAGGACAACTCTGGAGTAACTGTGGCACAGTCTCCTGCCTCTCTCTACTTCTAGGTCATCAACAGAATAGATATTTTCACAGGATATAGTCACTCACAGGCACCAGCAGTATGGTGTTATTTTAGGATAAACTTCACATCTTCACATGTGGCGTCAATAGTTTTTCAACAGCTGTAAATCAAACAAAGTTGTACGGTTTTCTTATGGATGAACACAGATCGGCCATAATGAAAGAGGTACTACAGATGACATATAAAACCAGACAGGAAAGAGTTCAATCATCCGTCTTAATTAATTCAGGAATGTTACATGGACATGATTTTTCATTATGCTCAGTCCGGTGAATGAGTGGGCACAAGGTCTCAAAAGCGCGACTAAAAAACAGACTGAAGGTAAAACTTCAGTCTCTATTTGCAGTTTAGGAAACAGGGAGTCAAAATAAAGATAACGCATGTCACTAGCTACAGAGATGAACGCCTACATGGGCATTAGTATTCCAGTAATAACCAGAATAATAGCACAATCAGAACAAAAACGCCTTGTGTAACCACCAGTGATGGGAATAACGGCGTTAAAATAAACAACGTTACTAACGGCGTTATTTTTTTTCAGTAACGAGTAATCTAACTAATTATTATTTCCTCCGTTACAACACCGTTACCGTTACCAACAGTTAAATGTTACGTTCCACAGACTCAATCTGAAGGAATTTTTAGTCAGATTGAGAGGTGTGGGAAAACATTTGCACCTCATGTAAATGAATGGTTCGATTGTTTCTGCTTGGCTGGAATAAATACATGTTTTTGTGCATGTTGGCCCCCAAGCTGGGGGGAAGAACCAATGTGTACAAAGTTCCATTCGGGTAGGTAAGAATCTCAAATGAGAAAGATTTCAGTCAGGCTGAAGAAACATTGCCCATGTAAGCATAGCCCCTGACAGAAGGGTGCACACTAAACAAACTAAGGGGGGAAAGGGTAATTAGAGAGAGCTGAAACGTATCAGTGTTGCAGGCAATCAAACAGGTGGAAAACAATCGAAGGCGCAGAGAGAGCGTTTGAAATGAGAAGAGAGGTGACTATTCCAAAACAAAAAGAAGCAAATGAAAAATTCATACGAAAGATGAGCGCGGCAGCCTGGCAGATCCTCTATCTGAATACGAGATAAGAAATGATTAATCACAGCATAAACCGCCATTCCGGTCCCATCACACGTGCGCGTACACAGACGCTTTCTTTCTTTGTCTCGGAGGTTGTTGGCTGAGTTTAAACTCTGTGAAATATGCATGCAGAGTGTCTTTTCTGCGTCCAGTCGCTCACACCTTGCCTTGAAGTGCCACATCAATAAACATCACAGCAGTGAAGGTGTTACATTAATTAATGAAGACCTTGGCCTACTTCATTTTTCCCTTTTTGACTTAGTCCCCTGGTCACGCCACTCAAATCTGTGCCAGCCATATACCCCCTTCATCTGAAGAGAAAGCCAAATCATAGTTAATGAAATGTGAAGTCAACTTTAAAGTGTGAGCGGTGCTTTCAAAGAGCTCCTGGTTGTTTGGAGACCATTAGCAACACTTGAGCTTTGACTATCATGAGTGACGGCAGACTGTTGTGGGCGAACAGTGGTGAATGATAGAACCAGATCACTTTTATTACATATGATCGGTCTGTCTCATCCCGTCACGGGGCTGTTGTTAGCTTTTCCTTCATCTTGAAATTGATTAAGAGCGACTTTCATAACGGCTGTAATTTTTCTCAGAGCTATACTATAGCTCTGAGAACAAGTCCAGTCGTGAAATGTCCTCGCTGTCTGTGTCAGTGGTATTATAACAAAGTGGAAACGATTGGGAATGACAGCAACTCAGCCACAAAGTGGCAGGACATGTAAAATGACAGTGGGGTCAGTGGATGCTGAGGCTCATAGTCCACAGAGGTCGGCAACTTTCTGCAGAGTCAATTGCTACAGACCTCCAATCTTCATGTGGCCTTCAGATTAGCTCAAGAACAGTGCGTAGAGAGCTTCATAGAATGGGTTTCCATGGCTGAGCAGCTGCATCCAAGACACATCACCAAGTGCAATGCAAAGCGTTGGATGCAGTGGTGTAAAGCACGCCGCCACTGGACTCTAGAGCAGTGGAGACGCGTTCTCTGGAGTGACGGATCACGCTTCTCCATCTGGCGATGTGATGGACGAATCTGGGTTTGGTGGTTGCCAGGAGAATAGTACTTGTCTGACT
>JASGAT010349241.1:389-10650 GCA_030220025.1 Chelon auratus | reverse complement strand
GTATGTGTATCAAAGCTGAATTTACAAAACAATATATTCTTTTATTATCATTATTAAGAAAAACAAACTGTCCAAAAAGCAATTTGAATTGATTAAACTGTCACGGAAATCTAGCAAATGACGGCTATACAGCATAACACAGCCATTACACAAAACATGTATTTTAAGTGAGGACAAGGTTGTTGGTCTTTGTTGCCTCTTAGACAAACAGAACATGTGAATTCTGTTGTCGAAGATGCGAGCAAATACCTGATATCAATATTTCCGGACACCTGGACTGTTTGAATATGCACGCCGCTGCAACGCCACATGATTTCACAGACGATAAAAGAGCATTTAAATTCCTAACAGCCAGACAGGCCTTCAAACCTGTAGCCCAAGGCAACGTGTTTCCTCGACCCGAGAGGGTTTCGCTTCAATATACAACAAAAGCCAGGTGCAAAACTGACACTACAAAGGACAGCAGGTGCAGACGTTTAAGCGCAGCGAAAAACATCTTTCGGTGGAAATCCCTGGGAGGTCATTTTGGCACGAGGCCTGAAGAGCTAAACACTTTCTGCTCGTTTGCATTATTTTGTACCTAAATATATTAGAGACTTGAATGAGGCAGTGAGATTGCCATGCAGAGGGAAGTTTTGACCCTTCTTCTAGAAAGTGTTTGATCCCAGTGCCCCTGTATGAGAGGGGCAGATGAAGTACTAAATCCTGACAGCCAAATGTCTGCTTGAAATCCAAAAAGAATGCTTTCATCTTATTTTACCTCTGATGTTAACAGTCATGCTCCTTCCTAGTAGTTCTTGATGAGCAGCATTAACAATGTGAAAATACTAAATCAGAGATTAAACTTTTGCTGGAAATAAATAAGAAATAAACAAACTTTGAAGAAACTCTTTACCTGACACGGCTTTATCCCAAACAACTTTATCTACATCTATGCATTCCTGTTTTGCATCCGTTTCTGTCACCATCAGCTGCCTGAGCTGACTCACAAAGTTCTGATTGAGGTCATGAGGTTCATGTAACAGTGAGCAGGGATGCGGGATGAGGAGTGATGGTGCTTCATATCCGAGCCCCACAGATCCCAGTGTGCGTGCTGCTTTTGGTCCAACTACCTCAGAGGAATCAACTGTGCTTAATGGAGTTTCTAATTGTCTGCCCTGAATTTGAGAGCCGCTCCAGCTGAGATCCTGTGTGCTGCAGGAGGCAGGGGAAGGTGTTGCATTCCTCTCTCTCTCTCTTGGTAAAAACGGCGTTTCTGTTTTGCTCTGGAAATACCGAGGAATTTTTAATGCCTTTGCAGATAGCGGGGTTGTGTTGTGAGTGAACAACAGTAGCAATGCAGTGAATTGCCTGAGACATGGCTAGAGGACATGGCAGGGATCTTAGGCTTGTTGCCAAACACTGGTAAGTGGTGGCTGTGAACGGGCCAGCGTGAGCATATGCGTGTCATTCAGGTTTTACAACATTAGGTGTGATATGGCTTGTTGTGGACAGTCCTTTTCAATGGCGATGTTTGATTTTCCAGACGAGGGGAAATTCTTATCTAATCCAAAGCTATGAACTTACACTTCACCTGGATTATGATGTGCCTTAAAGTAGTTAAAGCCGAAGTGAAGTTTGGGGACTTTCGGGGTCTTTGAGGGACTGTGGAGTATTTAAAAAGGGAAAGAGACAATTTTTCAAAATTATCTAAAGGAATTTTCCACAAAGAGCAGATTGAAGTTTTCACTGTGTCCTACCTAGAGAGATTCCTTGGACAAAATTTAATCAGCCAGTCTGCTTTGACAGAAATCTATTCAAAAGTTTGGGCCCCTGCCCTGGAGAGCGTCTGCTATGGCGCTATCCGTGGTGCTGAACCGCGCTGGTTGTTTGGGGCCTCTCCAGGCCCCTGAAGTTTAATGACTTGATCCCTGCATTGTCCATTTTTGGCCCGCTTCAGTTGCAGCACTGGAACAGGCTCGCCTGCAAATATAGCTCTGTCTGGTAAAGTATCCGGAGCCCTCTCCCCCTCTGGAGTAGTGCGGCTTGGTGCTGACTGCCAGCAGCTATCCGCGGCGGGCGAAGACTGCACACAGAACTCGGGACAGATGCGAGGGGCACAAGGAGAGGCTCTCCCCACTGCAGACACGGAAGATGTTACTCACACGCTCGAGTGTTTAATGAAACCACTCTCGACCCCCCCTCGCTCTATGGCCCCCCCTCCTTTCTTTCACCATCACTCAAGAGAGAAAGCATGCAAACCAAAGACTGCTACAAAGCTATGGTGCTGTGTTTGTCTCTCACCGTTGGTGATAGTGGTCGACTTCGATCGTTGTCCACAGAAACACTGCAGCATATGCGCTCCTTTCTGAAGGAATGGCCTCAGAATCCTCATTGATTTGGGTTGATGGGAGCCTTCCTCAATCCAAACAATCGGACAGCGCTATCATAACACAGCAGGGTCAGGCAGCATAGCGTAGCCAGCCAGCCTCTCTCTCTCTATAGGCTCACAGCAGCCCTTAAAACGCCGGAAGGGCACAGTCTGCAGGACAAATTACGCTAAAACGAGGCATCTTGAGTGATTCCCCTCTCTCTCTCTCTCTCTCTCTCTCGCTCTCTATCTCCCTCTCTCTGTCTCTTTCTCTAGCCCTATCTCTCTCCGTCTACCCTCTTCTCGTCCACCGACGGTCATTCGCGTTCACGGCACACTCCTCTTCCGCCACAGCAGGCAACGCAAGGACGTTACAATGTGTTCTTAACTGTACATCCCCCCTACCTCCTTCACCAGCAGCGGACGTAATAGCAGGAAAGGAGAGAGGAAGGTAGAGAGAGAGAGAGAGAGAGAGAGAGAGAGATTGTGGGAGAGGGAGGGAGAAAAGAGGGAGAGAGCATGCACGCCAAAGTTAAACTGCAGGGGTAAGTGGCAGGCCGGCCACGAGTGAGGTAATGCGGAGCCGACAGTTAAAAGGCTACACGATACGACGCACAGATGTTGGAAGCGTTTTTATTTTTTCTCCCCCCACCCCCCCACCAAAAAAAAAATCCACTGGGAGCAAACGGACAGCGCAGAGTCTACGTCAAGCTGCAGCCCACCGCTTTAAAGTCAACGATGTCTTCTCAGTGCGTAATAGTAGCTACCAGAAAGTTTATGGCTAGGCTATTGCGTAATGACCACGACCAAGTGTCAACAGAGGCCACCTTAGTGTCCTTCTAGGACAGCAACTGAGGGTTATGATGCAAAGGCGGTATTATATTGCAATAACTAGTAAAGGTAAGGTAAGGCACCCATGTAAAAATTGAACAATTTCACATGGGTGCATTGAAAAAAAGAAAGAAGATGCTTTGCATGTGAAAGCTAGAAATGTGGCCGGAGACTAAAGTTGTGTAGTAAATTCAAAGGAATAAAAAGAACTCAAATTCCCCTGGATTGCAGTGAAATGAAAGTAAAACCCTGAAACAAGTTAAAACAAAACATAAATGTTCAGTGTACATTTACGAAGGACAGTTCTGACAGTTCTGAATAGGTAAGCACTTTACATTCAAAAGTGAACTGACTGTCAAGTAAGTAACATGGACAAAAAACAACAAACCGGACATAAATGACCTGCTTTCTTTCACCACAGCAGATCTACAGCGGCGATGCTGTGTGGTTGATCATTGTGTAAAAGTGAAAAGTCAGCTCTCACGGCTCATCACTTTTAGGACACTTTTAGAACTTGCATCACAGACAGCGCTTACAATGTAGCTTATATGTAGTGCTGCACTGAATTAGACTCTTGGAATAAGGCCAAGGCAATTCAAAAAAGGCTATGAACCACTACAAATAGAACAAATCAGGTGCCGTTTAAGACCTAATCATTATAGAATGGGTAATGAAGATAATTTATCAGCTACAAATCATGACTTGAAAGCCAAGGTTCAAGGTGCAGTTGCGCATGTTGGCCCAGGATGACAAGCACTGTCCTGAGACGAGAGACCAAAAGCGGGACTACGTGCCGCTCTTTCCACACTAGAGGGTGCCACAGCACAAACCACTCAGATTAAAATAAGATGCAGCGACACCACGGTATGACAAAATAGCAGAGAAAGGAGAAGAGATACTGAACAAACTGATATCTGAGCAGATTTAGTCGAGAGAGAAAGAGAATATATGTAGAAAAACAGAACCACTGTTCGCCCATTCATCCAAAGTGTGCTACAATCTATGCATTATTGTGCCCGTATAACCTTGCACCACAAGGATAACAAATTATATGGCACCGACCACCTAAGGAACATGCCCTCAGTGTGTATAATGTATACAATGTACATAAAAGGACATATCAGGTCAGCAGAATGCCTCAACAACTGCATCGATGCAAATAAGAAGAGGTCAGGGAGGAGGGAGGGGAGCTGGCATCAGACCCAGAGTCACCGATATGGGGATGGTGCTGTACTGTGTATTCAGCTCCCCCCATACTGTCCCACACTGCAGAGCCAACCAAGTCTTGCAGAGAGAGTCAGAGGTAGGGGGAGAAAAGAAGATGAGAATGGGGTAAATATAGCACAAAGGGCACAGAGAGGAAAATACACTTAGATATAGCTGAGGGCAAGAAGTTTCTATATATGATTCAGTTGTTATGTATTTTACTCATTGCCTTGTAAAAATATGTTTTAACCTGGTTGTGTCAGTGATCACAAAAAGTGTTGAAGAATTTTAAAATGAGACGAAACAAACACAATATCAAAAAGGTTTAAGGAAAAGTAATGTGGTGCATTTCATATCAATCATTAAAATATATAACATATATATGTTTTTAGTACTGGAAAAACAGCTTGGAAATATCCACCAAATCAAACTGCATCTTAGTACAGTGTGGTTTTTGATTCACTGATTTGAGCTGAATTTTACACTCAGTCCCAATATCAGATCATATATATATGTAAAACAGACACAGTTGCTCCATATATACCACAGAGTGATCCCATATTTTGATATGTGTAGTGTCACGCGTTGCTTGTATTAATTTCCCTCGTTCCAGTTGCACATCCCTCCACCTTTCTCCAGCATGTGCTATGTGCTGCAGCTGTACCTGGTCTCGCAAAGGCTGTCGGTGTTTAAGGGAACTCAGGCCTGTATGTGATGAAAGACGCTAAGACAAGCCATCTCTCGTTTCTACTTCCTATATCTGCAGAGGTGAGGTTCAAATGTTCACCTTGTAAAGTGATGACAGCTTCTACTGTTATGGACTCAAAAAAAAAAATCAATGGCATAAAGGTTTGACTTTAACAGCAGCGTTTATCAAAGCTTCTCTTGTCTGTGTAAAACCCCAGCATCACTCACCACACACTTCCAGGATAATAATGTCCTTCAGCCACTGCAGTCAGTTTTTACACCTAGTCATAACACAATAACTGCTGCAACTGCAGTTGACTCACTTGATAAAAAAGCAACTACAGCAGTCTTTGTGGGTCCATCCAAGGCTGTTGATACTTTTTATCACAGCATCACAAAATCTGCTTTATGTGGGCTTTGATGTGTCTGTGTGCTACTTGTTTAAATCCTATCCGATAGGGTCGCCAGTGGGTTAAAATCAAGTGGAAAAATGGTTGGTGAAGGTGTCTCTCAAGGACCAATTTTAGGCCCACTGCTGTTTAGTGTGCATGTAGTCGACACGGGCTGTTTCTGCATGACACACTGCTTTAGACCTCTAGGTTTCATTTAAAAATGTGGACATCAAAAAATACAATACATACGCATTTTTGACTATCACTGATGATCCAAATCTAATCTGGTTTTAAACAGCTATCTATCTGATACAGTCCTGATTTAAAAATGCAAAAAATCTGGTTAATGAGTCCTACAAAATCCAGGTCAATCAACCCAAAATCCTGCTTATGCTTTTCCTCCTCTGAAACCAATGGATGCTGTCTGCTTTAGTGTCACTAAATTCAGCAGTGCAGACATCAGTCACTAGCGCCTATAGAGCATGAGCATACCCGTGTTTAAATTTTCTAAAAGGTCCTGCTATCAGGATGTTTGAAATGTTTCATACATTTAGTTGAGAGCGAAATAACCACAAAACTAGAACTAGATATTGTTGTGAAGATCAAAAACTATTGTTTTCCAAGATTTACCTTGAAGATATCCAAACCAGTGATGCAATGGAATCTTTTATTACAGATTCAAGCTGTGCAGCTGATCAAGTGTAACATATTGCAAAATGTGTGTATAATGAATGCGTAGTACAGTAGTTTTCTTTGTGACTATCCATCCAAACAGTCCAGCCATTGAAATGGTGTTTTCATTTTGACATTTCACTTCAATGCAGCTAGAAAATGGCTGCAGGACATCTGGACCAAAATCCATTTATAAAACTGCATATTAACAATTACAGGGGTAAAGCTGGTGGAATGTAAGGTCTGTGATTTATTAGAGCTGCAGATGACTGACTGGCCCCTGCTCATTAGAAAAGGTGAACATCTTTGCCCATAAACAGCCATTATTGTTACACAAAAATGTTTAACTGCATACCTGATAACTAATTATATCAATGCAAACCAATACTCTGCTTCACAAGCATTTCAAGTTTACCATATTGTTTTCTCTACATTTTTTGATCATTTAAAGTTTTATGTGTATAGCGAGAGTTAAGGGTTGTTTTTAGTCCAGAACACAATGTCAGTGTCATGCAGCACTTTCCTGAATCTAGCCAGGAAACAGTGGCTAGTGTTTTGGAGAGGTCCGATCCATTAAACATCTAAGACAAGCACAGTGTCTTATTCCAGGGGAATTTTCTACCATCTGCCAACCCAAAAGTTGTTTAATGGAAACTATAAAGCATTAGTTAATGATTCATCAGCTATCAATAAATCCATTAATGATGCCCTTCAAACACTTACACCTATCGGAAAGAGGGACTAACATAACATTTAGGTGCAGCATGAAGTATTAACCAACTGGGAAAACTAATTTGAGTATGAATTTACTGTGAGGATGACTCAGGTATTCACAAGTGTTTATAGCAGAGCTGCCCACAGCGGGGCATGCTGGATGAGAAAAACAAATCATTGCAAAACATATGAAAAAGACGCTTGTTTAATACCTGGTGCTCATAAAGGGTAGTGTAGGGTTTGTGTAGAAGGTTCTCACTGCAGTGCTGGTTTTCAGTTACGACAAACATCTGCTTCTTATATAAACCGTTTTATAAGTATTGCTCTATTTTGAGTAGGATCTTTGTTTTGTTGTATGTTTTAACCCATCTGAGTGAAATTCAAACACACTGAAATACATTCACATAGTGTGTTGCATGTGTCTGATTGCTTGATTCACATCTCTACCGAATAATTAAAAAAAAAGACTTACAGTGTTGAAATATTCTGCCAGTATCATCTTTGTTTTTATTTTATAACAATGCACCATTATTCGTGTGTGGTTGCGGTGCAAACTTTTCAAAACGACTATGTACAACTACCGTGCACCAACAAATTCAGCAAAAACGCTATTTATTGCACATATGTAGAAAAATTAGTTGGCATCTGTAGCGCTAAATAAGACAACAGTACTGATCAATTTCCATCTACAACAGCCTATGCAGAGCAAAGAGGAAGAAAAGATTTGAATCAGTACAAGGGGGGAAGTAAACAACAGCACAGCTGTTGTCACAAAGCATTCTCATATTCTGCAAAGCTAAAGCAAGACATGCTGCTAAAATCAGCAACACTTCCAAACTGTAAATGGTCGTGTCGAGCAACGCTGCCAAATATCTTCTGCAAACTGACAAGTGTGCAAACTTGAGGTTACAAATCTCAAGTTGTGTACAATACAGCAACAAGATACTTGTCACTGATAAACGCATCACAATTGAAAACAAACAACTAGGTTTTTAGTTCTTCTTATTGGAAGAGTGTTTTTTGTTTTTTAGTTAGTGGTTATCTGGATGGAACTGTTTCCTGCTTTCTGTTGACAGGTTTTATTTACATCTACAGCAAATCAGTGCAAATCTTCAAATGAATTCTCTCGCATTCATGTTGATACGACTATGGAATACTTATGTTAGTGAGAATGATAGAATAAAAAATATTAGCGTGCAATCATAGGAAAGGGTGAAAGATGTGGGAAACAAGAGAACAACATTCTGTTGGGAGTGTGACGGAAAAAGAGGAGTTTTAAAAATGAGGGGAGAGGGAAAAAGAGTTGAGAAGACGGACGTTACAGTGGAAGAAATAGGAATAGCAGTTAGTTTTATTGAAAACTTTTAGTTAAAGTCTTTTACGTAATTTCCGCGCTTTGCAAATTCATGCTGCGGGCCTGATTGGACCCTCTGGCGGGCCGGTATTGGCCCGTGGGCCGCATGTTTGACACCCCTGCACTAACAAAACATAAGGATTTTACTATCGGGGCTTGTGACTAAGGGCCAGCATTTAAGTAAATAATAGTGTACACACACACAAATATATTTCTCTCTTTCTCAGCAGTGTGGGCACCATCCCTATCATCATGATTAGATTAGAAAACTATTATTCCTCAGAGGGGAAACTAGTTGGTGCACAATATGCACAAGAATAAAAGACACACGTCAAGATAAAACAAAACTGAGCTAAGGAACAAATCTCAAATGGGATGAAGAAAGCTGAAAAACAGATAAGTAGATAAATCAAAGAGACACAAGCACTGAGTCACAGCCTCAGACGAGAACAGAGAAACTGTTGTTCTAAAGGAAGATATATCAAAAGGTCAGACTGACACTAAATCAAGCTAATTTTGTATTTTTTTTATGGATATAAAACACATAACTGATATGACAGTATTGCATTTTCACCTCTGTCCATATCCACAGCTTAAGTACACACACAGCATGACAACTAATGGATGAAAGTTTTTTATGACTACTGTACACTTGGCCTCTCATGAGATACAATAAAAAAAGATGGAAACACTGTGAAACATGAAGCGTTTCATACCTGAATTATATCTAGGAAGCATGACTGTAACAAGTGATATAAGGCCCCCTGCACTTTTACCTTGACATGTACTGTACTCCCCTTGACTTTTGTAAAGTACTTCACTGTAACACTTTGTTTTACAGCAAACTGCGTAAAACAGGACAGGGCGGCCATGTGAGAAGGTTACCCTACTTAAACAAGGGCACTCTGTCCCTTAATATATTTTAAGCAGGGAATCTGCCTGTTTTGTGTTTTTGAGCCTTTGTATTGATTTTTTTTTTTTTTTTTTTTTTTTTTTTAAAGCAACACAAAACTAATCCAGCAGAACCGAAACATGACGCACAATGGTTTAGGATAAACTGCGGTGACTATGAGGCACCATCTAGTTTATAATGCAGCAGATTCTTTATTTTATAGCTCTAAATTACAACCTCTGCTGTGCCCATCACTGGCTGAGTTGTTAAGCTTTGTCAACAACTCGCATGCTGATCGCTGAGGCCACACTGCCACCGCTGCTGCTGCTGCTGCTGCTGCACGGGGGAAAAGCAGCACATTCATCTCACCGGGAAAAAAAAAGTGGAGAGCCAGCAGTTTTTGTCTGAATCAGCTGACAGCACTGATGGAGTAACGGAAAGGCGGCAGCAGGGAGACTAAACCATTTAGCGTACGCAACTCTCCGACTGAAAACAGTGGCTGGCAAGCGGGCCAAGTTGTGCCTTGTATGCAGTGCGGAGGATCTTTCAAGACGTCGTTAACGGATAGTGCTTACATTGTTGGAAAAGGTTGAGGTGCACATGAGGCGGACTATTAGAGGATGTGGACAGGGCGAAGAAGCCGGGATACAGCAGCAGCAGCTGCAGCGACAGCAGCAGGAACATCGCGCTGCAGCACTGGAGCATGTTGTGATCTGTGGTTGGTTTACGCACACATGCACTAAATCAAACTCAACTTCTTGCCCACGCTTACTGAAAGTACACCACCTTTTATTGCTCGTGGTGTTTTTTTTTCCCCCTTGCGCGTAACTGAATGATAAAGTTATGAATGAGTCAGTCTCAAGAGGTGTGTGTCCCGCAGTCCTCGCTAAAATAAACAACGAATCGAACTAAACACTAAAACACAACAAATAATCAGAAAACAGACACGTGGAAGTTACTCACCGGCGTTTTTATCACCCATGTCCCTTTTGAGGTGCAGAAGTCGGAGGCTGCCGACGTAGGCTGAAGGAATGCGTTTGCCTGGTGCGCGCTCGCTTCTTCAGTCGGAGCAGCCGGGCAGAGGGAGGCAAGCAAGTTGCTTGTTTGGGGTACTGTGTTGCGAAATTAGATCCTTCTAGGACCCCGCTTTTTTTTTTTCTTTC
>JASGAT010349233.1:0-18369 GCA_030220025.1 Chelon auratus | reverse complement strand
AGACATGAGCGTGTTTTCATAAATCCATCATGAGTTCGGCTTCTGTTTTATCTCTTCTTCACAGGGTCGAGGCTCCTCTCTTCTCTCTTCTGTAGGTGTGGTTTTAAAGCCGTAAGGAGATAAACGCTCCCAATCTCTTCTACCTTGTTCCTCTTATCCAGGCGCAGAGGAGGCAGCTCTGGGTGGCTCTGATTGAAAAAGCCTTGGCCAAGCTCCACGGTTCCTACTTTGCCTTGCAGGCGGGCCGCGCCATCGAGGGCCTGTCCACGCTGACCGGGGCCCCCTGTGAGTCGCTGTCCCTCCAGGTCAGCACCACCAACCCGAAGGAAGAACCCATCGACACCGACCTCATCTGGGCCAAAATGCTGAGCTCCAAAGAGGCAGGGTGAGATTCACACATCTGAGGAGAAGAAGCTTAAAGTTAAAAAAAAAAAAGAAAAGAAATTTAAATCCAACTTGTGCTCTGTGCTGTAGATTCCTGATGGGGGCATCCTGCGGAGGAGGTAATATGAAGGTGGACGACACGGAATACGAGTCTCTGGGTTTACGTCCACGACATGCCTACTCTGTCCTCGATGTGCGGGATGTAGACGGCCACAGGTGAGGATTTAAGTTTGGTTTTGTTAACTTCATGCGGAGATATAAACCAGAGCGGACGTTCTTTAAAGGCGGAACTAACACACACATCTGTCTCAGACTGTTCCAGAGGTGTAGTGATGCAGACAGACGGTGCCCATCCTCCTCTGTACGGGTGGACTTACAGGACACACAGGCTGTTGTTTCCTTGGTTTTACCCTCTAAGGCAGCATAAAACTGTGGACCGCAGCCTTTAAGACAAACACCCTTCTGCTGTTTTTATTTTTTCATAAACTGCAGGATTCATACCTCACACAGGTGCCAATATTTTCTCAACACTTGGATGATTGCTGCGAGCAATGAG
This sequence comes from Chelon auratus, assembly GCA_030220025.1. Taxonomy (NCBI): domain Eukaryota; kingdom Metazoa; phylum Chordata; class Actinopteri; order Mugiliformes; family Mugilidae; genus Chelon; species Chelon auratus. The sequence goes on along the minus strand of JASGAT010349233.1, from coordinate 17,429 downwards.
GTGACGCAATCAGGAGGAAACATTCAGATTCAGACTGAAATACTTTAAAGTAAACTTTGCGCAGTGAAGATGTCAAGAAATTTCCCCTGTGAGTGTATGTGCTGTGTCATTAGGTTATGACTGAATCGATGTGTAGGCAGCATTTATCGGCTTTGGTCGAAGCAGACATTAGTCAAGATGGCAGGGTAGACAGAAGTGAAAATTACAATCAGGCTGGTGAATCCCATTGTGGTAAACAACTTCCTCTAGCCCTCGTGCTACCCTTGGGGTCTCTGGGACCCCAAGCGAATGGACAGACAGAGAGAGATTATGCAAGAGGGTAACATGAGGTCTAGAGGCCTCGCTCACATGAAAACACTGAATGTGTCAGACAGGATGACGCAAAATCAGGCACACGAAAGAAAGAAAGAAAGAAAGAAAAATAATGTATAAAACAACTGAAACTAGAAATGAATTAAAAAGAGTATTTATAGATTATTGCGTGTAACTATGATAAAGTTGGTTTAAAACACCTGTTTACCATAGACTGTAAGAAAAGTGGACGCCATGACAACTCCTTGAAAGTGAAGCCAAAGCATCTGGAGCTCCCCCTGGTGGCTGGCTACAGTATAGGTCATAAGCTCCACCCCCTCCATGTTAGCGGATGAGTGGACGAATGTGTACGAATACGTCTATGTTTTGATTTTATTCTTAAAAATCTGGGTCATTTTATTATAATTTGATTTCAGAGAATCCAAAAACGTGTTTTGCCCTGCTCTAAGTTTGCTCACTGCTTTTGTATATGTATGAATGAATGGGTTAAATGCAGAGAAAAAAATATTTGAATGTCAGTATCATATAATCGAATTGACATCTTTTTATTTTTTTATTTTGCAGTGTAATGCATATAATGCAATATTTAAGATCAGTGTCCTGTTTCAGATTACTGCAGCTGAGGAACCCGTGGGGTCGCTTCTCCTGGACTGGAGCCTGGGCGGACGACTGGCCAGACTGGCCTCCACACCTGAAGAGGGAGCTCTGCGCCCAGCGAGCGGAGGATGGCCTGTTCTGGATGGACTTTTGGGACTTCATCAGGTTTGTCAGAAGGAACATCCTCTCTGAACCGTTGTATGAGCATATGTTCTGAGCACAATTTGTAGAAAGTTTAAATGTCCTCTAAATGTTAAATCGTGACATGTATCGTCAGTCTGTTTGTTTGGACAACTCAATCAATAGTTACAGGCAAATCTGTGTGTGTGTGTTTTTTCCTGTGTTTGACCCTGGCAGGTACTTTGACTCAGTGGATATCTGCAAGATTCATTCAGACTGGCAGGAGGTCCGGATCCCCGGCGTTTTCCCCCGAAGAGCCGACGTCCCGGTGACGGTGGTGTCCATCACAGTGCTGGAGAGGACATCCGTGGAGCTGGCTTTGTTCCAGCAGGGCAGCAGGTAGAACATACACACTTTAGGGGATTCAGGGAACATTAAATCTCTCTGCATACATTTGGGAACTGTCCTGTGTTTCCCAGGCGCTGGGACACAGCAGAGAGCCACCTGTTGGATCTGTGTGTGCTGGTGTTTCGGGTCGCCTACGACAGCTCCGGCGCTCTGACGCTGGGTCGATTGCTGGCGCACAGTCGCCGCTCGGTGAGGAGGTTTGTGGGCTGCGATATCATGCTGGAGCCGGGAGAATACGCTGTGCTCTGCTGCGCCTTCAACCACTGGCACTGCTCCGTCACAGACAGCCCAGGTAGGACAATTTGATAGAGATTTTCATGGGCAGCTTACATTACCATTTTTAGTTGAACGATGTAAAGGAGTAACCAGAAATTCGGAGTTAGCTCTTGCTGTATGTATTTTTTTCAACTTTTTTTCCCCACTGCTCATCGATCGGCTCCTGTTTGCGTCTTTTTCAGTGAGCAGTGGTAAATCGGAGGTGCCCGGTTACATGCTGGCAGTCTACAGCTCCCGCCTGGTGATGGTGGAGCAGGTAACGGCCTCCAACACCACCATCGCCGACGCCGTCATCCAGCTGGCGGAAACCAAAGGAGAGCGCCACGAGGTGATGCTGCATCCACATAAAAGAATGATATGCAATGAAGAAATGTGTTAGTGGACAGGAAACTGGCTGAAGTCGAGACAAATACACACTCTAAGACTCTTCTTATTTGATGTCATTTCTCCACAAATTCACTTTTAAACTTTTATTTTTCTAGATGTTGAATAGAACAGGAAATTAGGAATGATCCTCCGATGCATCAAGAAACCCGACTGCACCTATGGATGTAAATATGATGTTCTCAGTTCAAGTCTTTTTACCGTATGTCAGGGCCGAGAAGGGATGACCTGTTACTACCTAACCCATGGCTGGGCGGGCCTCATCGTCATGGTTGAAAACAGACACCCCAGACATCACCTGCACGTTTCCTGCGACTGCAGCGACAGCTTCAACGTGGTGTCGACGCGCAGCTGCCTCAAAACCGTCGACAGCATCCCTCCTCTGCACAGGTTCACTGTCAAATGGAATATACTTTATTTAACGAGGTAAACCAGCCCAGGGTTGCAGCGTTACGTGAATGTAAATGACTCTCTCTCCGTCTCTCAGACAGGTGCTTGTGGTTTTGTCTCAGCTGGAGGGAAACGCTGGGTTCTCCATCACACACAGACTTGCTCACCGTAAGGCTGTCCAGGCTTCTCTGGGGAACTGGAGTCCCTCGAAGGCGACGCACAGTCCGGCTCTGAGTCCAGAGACTGCAGGTCTGCATCAGCCTCGACCGCTATGACCACAGCCAGGAACTACAACTGATCTGATCTGTTTTCATGCATCACACAGGCAGCTTCTCTAAAGGGACAGTCTGAATCTTTGGGTCTTCCACTCGTTTGTATGAATTCACATTGCATTTCTTAGAGGCAGAGCTCCTCTTTGGTCAAGTGATCTGTTCACTTGGAAAATTTGTCAATTTTCTGCATTCAGAGCTGTTCTGCCTCCCAAGAAACGAAACAGAAGCTGCACATCCCTCCACGGAGACGGACATCTAGAACGGATCTCATTAGAAAACACATGATGCACTTTATCTCACGTCACAGGGTGGTCTTCAGGCCCAAACTGTCTTAATTGCACTGGTGGTAGATGAATAGGAGTTACAATATTAACTCAGTCACATGTGTCTGAACTGACTGCCAAGAATACTGACTGGAAAAAACACAGATGTAGTTTATTTAGTGTCATTCAGTTGTATGCAGTCTTAGTGTTTTAGTTTAGAGAAACAGTGGAGACCTGCTGTGTTAAAGCAGTAGCACTTTATGAACTTTAAACTATGCTGGATTTTCATTGTGTTTTATTTTGGAGAATGTTTTAAAGTCAAACAGTTGCAGAAACAAATGTTTTATTGTTATAAATCCAAATATACAATCACACTAGATAGAATATAAAAACTATGCAAATGTTTGAAAGATGTTATGATGCTTCAATTAAAAATGTTTAGCTCTTTATCTTCGTCTTATCGGTTATATTTTCAAGGTTAAAATAGAATTTGATATATTTTGTTGTGATTCGTGTGTTCAGGTATGACTTATTATGTGTTCACTCAGCAGCTATGTTATATATATATTTGAAATAATCAGAAAGCATATGAGGGAACAGAGGAAAATGAAAACTTTTTAAAACAAATTGATTTTAGTTAGAGAATTCTGAGCATTGTGTTCACGAAAACAGGCTGGGGAAGTGGAAACTTTATCTCATAATTAGTTTTTTTTTTTTTTAATGTTTTCACTTTGGCGTTTACATTTTGCTATATAAACAATGCCGAATTGGTTATTAACAGTTTCTTTTTGCTTTATCCCTATGACTTTACCGACAGCTTTCAGGGATTTGTGTTGATGCCGTAGAAATTTTAAAAATGTGATAATGCTCAGGGGAGTTCTGAAGCATCCTGTCAACTGTGGGCTTTAAATATACCTTCGTTTTGCTAACCTATATTTGTTTATATTTTGGAAAAAACAACTGAGCCGAATTATTAATTAATTCTTAGTTTTTACTGTATATTCACAATGGTTCTGACAACCATCACTAAATTACGTTGATACTAGGGAAATTTTAAAAACGACATTTTTCTCAAGGAAGTCCTGAATCGGTCCGAATCCTGCGCATCAACTGACGCCTCCAGATGACGCGTTTTGCGTCACGTATCAAAACCAAAACATCTGTTGGCTGCAGCGCATCAATACAACTTGTAGCTAGCGTCAGGTAGTTAGCCACAGTAAGCTAGCCCGTTACCTTACATCTTGCACGGACACTTTTTAATCGATATTATCCACATAAATAAACACAGCCGTTTCCCAGTCAAGGTGGTTCTCAAACAGAAAGCCCAGGTATGTGCATGTAACAATGAAATATATATGCTTAGCTTGACGTTACGCGTGTGTCGCATTAGTTAGCCAGCGCTGATCCTGATGTTTAAAGGGGTGTATCGCGTCCGCAAGCTCCGTGAATGCTAACAGTTTGACTTAAAAAAATAAAATAAAATAAAAAAAAATGGTATAAAATAACATTTTAGGAATTGCATGTGGGAAACGACACATACGTCAGCTAGCTAGCGTTAGCAAAACACTATCAATGCTTCACAGAAGGCAGTGACAGTCCAAAAGCTGAATAAAATATTAATTAAAAAACGCGTCTGTGGCTGTAAAATGAACACCCATTGCTGGAGGAAGGATTGAGGTGCTAATCATATCAATTACAAATAAAAAAAAAGCTGGATTGACTGAACTATTTGAGTATAACTAAGTAAATGTAACTTAAAGTGCATAAAAATGTCACCTGTGACAAGTATATTGTTTATTATATTGATATTACGCATTTATTGACAGGGCAGCTTGTATAGGAAAAAAAAAATAATGTGGTGTTTTTTTTCCCCAAGGATTATGAACACATCACAGCAGCTTTGACTCTGTTATGGATCATGATTTATTGTTTTTATTTATTTGTTCATTTATTGTCTCAGTTTCTGTCCTGCCTGCTGCATCTGAGCGCCAGGATAGGGAAGCAAAGCGAAGTGGCAGCTGCCGGCGGTGCAGCGGGCCTGGTGGACAAGATGTCAGAAAGCCCAGAGAAGAGTGCCTCGGTGGCGGCTCAGGAGCTGAAGGAGCAGGGCAACCGGCTCTTCCTGACCCGCAAGTACCTGGAGGCTGCGGCCTGCTACAGCAAAGCCATCGTAAGTCACGTGTCGAGTGAAGGGGGACGTGGGTCTTTTCTCCTGAAACATATGTTTACAGTTAGAGACGTGCAGGGAGGACAAACCAGCCCACCACATTCTGTCATTCTTTGTAATGAAGAAATGTTAATGGCCGGAGCCACTCTCTGAGACACATCTCCTGGATGGACTGGGACGCATCAACAGTGTTGTTTCCTGGGGTCAACAGGTGTTTCGGGTCTTACAACAGACACCCTCGACCCAGCCGGGGCTGATCAGGCCCCGACTTGCGTCCCAGTAGCAACCCACGGATCAGGCCTCTTAATCCACAGCCACCTCGAAGGCTCTCTCTGCAGCTTCAGTGACGGATTGTATGGCCCTCTTCTTGGCTGCCCCTGTGACGCCCAAACGTGGGCTCGTAAAACATTTTCCGTTTGTTTCTCCTTAAATGAAACAATACCAACATGCCATCCCTCTGCCCTGGTCGTAGTATACGGTTGATATACCAGTTGTTTAAATGTTTAAATTAAGTGTTTTAGTTGTTTAATTTTTAGATATTATGCATGACAGAGGAGGACATTATTCCGTCCTCATGTTACTTCGTGCACTTGGAATATGGAAATAAGAGAGCGTCATTACGAGATTATTAATCAATACTGGCAGAGAAAAGAGTTGTATTTGTGTTTTGTCTTTGTCCTCGCGCAGACCCACTGTCCCTCTGTCCCTGCCTACTACACGAACAGAGCGCTGTGCTACGTGAAGCTGCAGCAGTACGACAAGGCCCTGGCCGACTGCAGACAAGCCCTGGAGCTCGACAGCCAGTCCGTCAAAGCTCACTTCTTCATGGGCCAGTGTCACCTGGAGATGGAGAACTATGACGAAGCCATCGGCAACCTGCAGAAAGGTATTATAATACTCGGTGTGAAGTGAGTCACTTCAGAGCTGCATTAATAATCGAATTATTGATCTGGCATCTGTAAGCTTCCTTAGCTTATAAACAATCTTTGGCAGACACAAACTAGCAACAGTTTGATTTTGATCTGCCTGCAAGTTATTCACGACGTTTGCCACAAGACATATCATCCGCTAATAGGTGTTTTTAGCTGCCAATTCACACATCCAGCACACACTGAGCAACTCAATCATTACATTGGTGGTGTGTTTGGGACATGACATTCACTACGTCTCAGCGCCTTAGAGAAAAATGTGTCTCTCTACTCTTCAAGGTCCTAAAGCATAAACACCTTGAGGTGGCTGCTGAAGTGAAATCTGCGAGTAGTGTTAATGTGTAATGTCACTGAAATCTAAAAGCAGAAATTTGCACTTTGTTGAACTCTGTGACAGTAGAGTGAGAGCACTGTGCAGAGTTGTTCACCAGTAACTCACATATGGTTCTATTTCTTTTTTATTTTTTGGTCAAGCTTATAACTTGGCAAAAGAGCAGCGGTTGAACTTTGGTGACGACATCCCCAGCGCTCTGCGGATAGCCAAGAAGAAGCGTTGGAACAGCCTGGAGGAAAGGAGGATCACCCAGGAGAGCGAGCTGCACGCCTATCTCACCAGACTCATCCTCGCTGAGAAAAAGAGGCAGGTGGAGTGTGTTTGCAAAGGTTTGCTGCTGAGCTGCTGAGCTGCTGAGCTGACAACCATGACCGCAGATTTTCTTTTCCCATTTTTGCCCCCTGACTAGAGTATCTCTCTCCTCAGAGAACTGGAGGGCTGCGGACAGAAAGAGGACAAGACTGACGACGGCAGAATTCAGCATAACTTCAGCGAGATCCACACAAAACACGTGGGTTTTTATTTTATACGAGACATCACGTTGAAGGTTTGGATTCGGTCAGTTATAGCAAAATCTTCAGCTTTAGTCAGGCTGTCAGATGTTTCATTGGCTGGCCAAATTTGGGCCTTATACACCGATCAGCCACAACATTATGACCGTATTGTGACAATTCAGTGTTTTGCTGGGAAACATTTGGACCTGACATTAGTGTGGATGTTACTTAGACACGTAGCAACCACCTAGACCAGACCAGCAGCCATCCTCAGCAGGATGCAGCCTGACGCAGGCGCACACGCAAATTCGGTTTAGGAACAACTCAAAAAAACATGAAAAACAGCACAAGGTGTTGACCTGGCCTCCAAATTCACTAGATCCCAAACTGATCAAGTATCTGTGGGATGATCCACAGAGGCCCCTCTCCTCAACATATAGGACCCAAAGCCCCCCACTAACAACATCCACAGGACACAGATCCTCAGAAGGACCATGTCCATTCTTTGATGAGTCACAACTGCTTTGGAGGCACAAGGGAGACCTACACAATATTAGGAAGGTGGTCATAATGTTATGCCTGATCAATGGGGGTCTTCTGTCATTCTTTAGTCTCTGAGTACATCAAAATAAAATTAATTTCTTTCTATGTTGCATTTAAAGTGTCTTAAAACACAGGTGTCAAACTGATCCGTGAAAGGGCCGCTGTGGCTGCAGGTTTTCATTCCAAACATGCAGCAGCACACCTGACTTGGCTCAATCAATCAACTGAACTGCCTTCACGCAGTCATTTCAAGTGTCCTCTTGCTCGATTGGAACAAAAACTTGCCAGCCACACCCACTGCATGGGTGCTGCATGTTTGGAATGAAAACCTGCAGCCACACGGCCCTTTCACGGATCACTTTGACACCCCTGTCTTAAAAGCTTAGAGTCAGTGTAAGTGGTTGTACATGAACGCTTTCTGACTGAAACATGTATTGGTTCACGTTTACATCAGTTGTAGTTTTATTTAATATTTGATTATTTGTAAAATGTTGCGTGTCTCCGCAGGACAAGTACCTTTCAGACATGGAGGAACTGTTCTGCCAGGTAGACGAGAAGAGGAAGGTGAGTGCTGGTGACTGGAAACTAAACTCCAGAGGAGCCAGTTCTTTCTCTCCTTTGAATGTGCATCCCTGTCTTCTGCTGATATTAACAGAAGACAGTCTCCACTAAGGTCATTTAATAAATGAGGCTGTGTGTCTCTTGTGTGTTTGACAGAAGCGTGAGATCCCAGACTACCTGTGTGGAAAGATCAGCTTTGAGCTGATGAGAGAGCCCTGCATCACTCCCAGCGGTGTCACCTACGACCGAAAAGATATTGAAGAGCATCTGCAGGTAACCTTCGCTTTTAAATCTTCAGTCTGACAGTTCTCCCACAAATCCCTCTCACAGAATCCCATCGTTACAGGGAACTTCCTGTTGTATTAATTCTTGTCATTTTGTTCACCAAACGTGTTATTCTCTTGCAGAGGGTCGGCCATTTTGACCCGGTGACGCGCACTCCGCTTACCCAAGACCAGCTCATCCCAAACCTGGCCATGAAGGAAGTGATTGATGCTTTTATTATGGAGAACGGGTGGGTGGAGGACTACTAGCTGACAGATAACAGATATTGCTCAAGTCAATGCAGTAGCGTGTTCGTTCTCGTCTCAGGAGTCATGTGGAGAAACCCCCCCAAAGTAAACACTTGAGGTCACTTTAAGTAAACGTACGTTCTGGTCGTTTTAGAAATACACGTTTTTTAATCCGTTATAATCCAGACTGAGCTATGTTATCAGACGCTACTGAATCCAGTCTATTGATAAAAACCTCAGCACTGACGACTGATGATCAGTTAATGTAGTTATCTGTGACGCAGCCGGATCAAACCGCCCACTACAATCACTGAAATACAGTAAATAATCTTAACTGTGTTGTACATAAAAAAGCTAAACAAGTGTAAATAGAGATAAATGTTGTGTTTGCTGGCAAACTGAAAGGTGGGAGATTGTAAAACTTTGTACTAAAAGCGGATGAGGACAGTGGAAGACAGGACCAGTCTTTGCTCTACGTATTGATCGGTGAATATAGAAAACATTCGTGAGGATTTTTATTTGTGCTTCTGACTTTTTAAGTGGTTTGTTGACTCGCTGTCAGCGGCATCTGCGTCAACGTACTGGAACTTGACGTCAGGATTAAACCTGATTCATCGGCCGCCGCTTAAACGTTCGTGTGCGCGGGGTGTTTTCATGTATTTGAACCGTTTTATATTTGCTATTTAAATGTTTTGTGTGTTTTAAAAGTGACTCTGCAGCTTTGAAACAATCCATCCAAAATGTTTCTGCATTTATATATGAAAAACAGCGTTTGGAAATGTTCGGACACAATAAACTCTCTGTGTTTTCTACATTTGGGCTTTAGTGGTTTGTTCTCTTCTCAGAAGTAACATGCAACATGTCAGACACGGGAATCCAAATAAGAGCAAAGGGATTAATAAATGAAGGAATGGAGGGTCAGATAGTTAATGATCTGTTCCCTCTAAGCGTATTGATCAGTTTATGAATAATTTCTGTAAGTTGCCTCTTTTTCACAGTTACCTATGTTTACTGATCTGTTTGCTCGGTTTATTTATCAGGTTAGTAGTTACTTAAGTCAGTTCCCTCCGTTTATTGAGTTTATTGATGATAATACACTGATCAGGCATAACATTATGACCTTGTAGGTCTCCTTTGTGCCTCCAAAAGAGTCTTGACTCATCAGAGAATGGACATGGACCTTCTGAGGGTGTCCTGTGGATGTTGTAAGTGGGTCCTGTGGGTTGAGGGGAGGGGCCTCTGTGGATCATCCCACAACTACTTGATCAGTTTGGGATCTAGTGAATTTGGAGGCCAGGTCAACACCTTGTGCTGTTCTTCATGTTTTTGTTTTTAGTTGTTCTTAAACCGTTTTTGTTTGTGTGTCTGTGTCAGGGGGCGGCACAGTAGTGAGGTGGTTAGCACTGATGCCTCACAGCGAGAAGGTCCTGGGTTCGAATCCATGGTCCTTTATGTGTGGAGTTTGCATGTTTTCCCTGCGTGGGTTCTCTCCGGGTACTCCAGCTTCCTCCCACCGTCCAAAGACATGCTCATTAGGTTAATTAGTGATTCTAAATTGGCCTTAGGTGTGAGTGTGAGTGTGAATGTTTATCTGTCTCTCTGTGTTAGCCCTGTGATAGACTGGCAACCTGTCTAGGGTGTACCCCGCCTCTCGCCCCGCGATCCTTAACAGGAAATAAGAAGTTACAGAAGATGAATGAATGAATGAATGTCTGTGTCAGGCTGCATCCTGCTGGGGATGGCTGCTACCATCAAGGAGTGTCATTGCTATGGGGTGGGGGTGCCTGGTCTGGTCTAGGTGGGAGCTACATGTTTAAGTAACATCCACACGAATGAATGCCAGGTCCAAAGGTTTTCCAGCTGAACATTGAACTGTCACAAGATGGTCAACGTTACAATGGTCAACGTTACAATGACCTGGCTCACAATTTCTTTTCACATTTGCACACTGAATTCAGCCTCTTCAAGAGTTTATGCTTCTGTGGTCTTTAAACACATAATTTATTATTTTTTATTGGAAGCCATGGTTTCATTTATAGGTGACAAGAAGAAAAAAAAGGAATCTGCGGCTTTGTTCCTGGAATTACACGTGTGGTCATAAAATCAAAGTCCTTCCTTTGAGGATGAATCAGTAGTTGAGTCTGTTGCACAGGAAGATGAGCTCTGATTAAAAAAAAAAAAAAAAGGAGGAGTGATGATGGACTCCTCAGAAAAATACTGTAGAGCTGATGATGAAGCTCAGCCGAGGAAAGTGGAGATGAAAACGCTGGTGTCCAGGTTGAGAGTGGCGTGCCACCAGCGGTCAGGGAAATACAGCACCTAAAGAGAAACACCCAGACTAGTTAGAAAACAGCACTATTTGTCTTTTGAAGGTAAGAAAATACTCCAGAACATAAATAGAAGAGTTTCTAAACTGAACAAAAAGTAAGATGTCTGTTTATGAAGCGCTGGAAGGTTCATTTCTGAAGTTTCACAGGAACGTAGCTGCTCTCTGTGTCGGCGTGAACGTGGAAGACGAACTGCCCCGGCGCGAGGTCGTGTTACCTCTCCAGGTCTGATGGTGCACTCCAGCGGAGCCTCGTCCTCCGGCAGGTGGGGGTAGGTTTCTGTCAGCCAGGACAGGGTGGTGTAGTTTGGGTGGAAATGAGGCTCCATATCAGGTGGGTAGAGAAACCAGCGCTGTGTGAGGATCACATTATTCCGTTAGGGAATTTCACCTCTCTGTTGGTTTAACCTCTGATTGAATAATTCAACATAAGCTGCAGCAAAACAATAAAAAGGCAAATTTTGATGATACCTTTCTTCCATAGATGACCTCTGAGTAACCAGGACCATGCCAGTGGAAGGGGACTCCTGTTCCAGGACCTGAAGAAGATTCCTGAGTTAAAGTCCCTATTCTCAATTCTCATATTCCACATGTAATCTGACGATGAAAACCTCCTTGTTTCCTCCTTGTTTTGTTATTCTAAACAACGCATGGACATGTTAAGACGTCCGTGGTGCAGGATGAAGGCTGACCTGCGATCCCGAAGCTGTACGCCCCGCTGGTGAGAGGCAGGAGGTACGGCGGAGACTCGTACTGCTCGAACAGGCCGTGCCACTCGGTGAAGTTGTTGTCTCCAAAGAAGTACAGCGTGTCTGCAGAACGGAGAAACATGGGGAGACTTTTCGAGGGTGCCTCACTTAAAACAATGTATTTCTTCTGGTCCAGCTGCTAAAACTGTGTCGTTTGTGTCAGCAGGGAGACGGGGTTTAACTCACCGCTGCCGAGGGTGTCCGTGGACTGAGGCCTCAGGAACTCATCCACATACTCTTTGAATGGTACGTCCACTAGAACAGATCACTGCCAGTCAGTGTTTAAAAGCATGGATAAGAAATAAAATAACTCCCTGCCGGAGATGAGGGTCACTGTTACCGTATAAGTGTTAGACATGCGTACCTTTCTTGTAAGAATACGTGTTAGCTGTACTGAGCCTCACTTTCCGGGAGCCGTATTCTTCTAGTAAGCTTGACTTGGAGCACAACAGCCTGAATTTCTAAAAACAAACTCAAGGCGTTAAACGCAGCTTGACCGTGTCGGGACACTTTTGTTTTGCTTCTTCTTTGATCCATTTAAATAGTGTGATATCTTCTTTGTGATATTTGCTTTATCGTCGGATTAATCACAAAAGTGTCCTGATACGTGCAAACTGCTCTCTGCAATGTGATCATGCAGGATGCGTTCACAAGGAAAAATCCACCCTCAACTACTTTAATAGCAGCTGTTTCCATTATTGCCCCAATTTATAGTCAGATTCATCCGTTTAAGGGGCTTTTCCACCAAATATCCCGGGAAATTTAGTAGAACACCATACCTCAACAGAACTTTCTCAATCATGCAATAAAATTATTTGTTATTAGAGCACCAAGTTGCTTTTACAAAACCCAAATCAGACGGCAAACAATGTCCACTCAAACGTTGCACGTCTACAGTCGTTCATCAGTAAATGCAGCGTCTAAATACGTACCGTGTTGTCAGTGAGGCCTCTGAGGATGACCGGTCTGCTGTATGCATATCTACAAATGGGGAAAGACATTTTCTCAGGAAAGGTGCAGATTTTTTGATTTACTTTTATCATTTTTCCTTTTTTTTTTTTGTAGATGTATTGCTTTTAGTTTGGAATTTGTAGAAAAAGTATAAACACACAAACAACAATAGATAAAAACAGCATTTTGGATTTCTTTTTTAAAAATTTTGTATTAGCTGCCATGGTGATTTGCCTCGTCAATACACANCTACACATGTATCACAGTATTTTAGGCCTAGCAGCAAAATACTGATGGTGAATCAGTCTAGAGAGTTCAGAGCCTAAACGTGTTTTTTTTAACCTCGGCGTGTCTCGTTTGCAGACCTTTCGATGAACAGCTGGTGTGAGATTGAAGAGCCGTCCAGCACCTCGATGTTACAAGGACCTTCATCGTTTAGCCTGAAATCTGAAGGATGTGACCTGAACACAGACATGCAGGTTAGAACGGAAATGCGCAACACATTCGTGACAGTGACCTTTGGCTCCGCTCCAGTCGAAGTTCAGAAGCAGATTTTACTGCAGCGACATTTAAGTTTAAGTGAATATTCATGCATGGCACTTATTTCAGTTGCCAATGAGGGATTCATTAATTTTGCAATGAATATTTTTGTGGTACTTATTGCGATTACAAGCCCACGACTGCATAATGAGGCAGAAATGTAATTTGGAAAATGGTGGATAATGCAAAGGGAAATTAATGAGGAAATACATTTCTAAACACATTTAAAATTGAACTAGTTATATAATTAATAATTGAATGGGACATAAAATCATTTATAAAATATTTATTTCATGAATTATTAATAGTATTATTGTTGCTACGACTACTAAATAATAATTAATATTATAATTATTATTATTATTATTTTCTGTTGTTTTTTCGCGCCACTGCTCGGTGTCGCTAGAATTCCCAGAATGCCTTGCGTTATGTTATGATAATGAGTGAAGGTAAACATGCTTACTACACGTTGGCAACCAGTTTAATAGAGTATTATATATCCTAATATTTAACCGTTTTACTAAAAAAAAAATCGGTTATAGGTAAATGACAAAGACGTACACATTTGAACGGTGTTTTATTAGTTAAATCGAGATAGACGTTAAATTGACGTTAATTTAAAGTGGAGCTTGGTTTGAGATTCAGTCAGAACTCACTCTGCGGGTTGTAAATTAAGATTTAGAAAATAAATATGGAACTGCTTTACACAATACTTTGAAATAACCACACAGCTGTGTAAGTTTAGCTTTGAAGCAGCAGGTTTGTGAACTCACCAGCCTCCTCCGTCGTCGTACGACTGCTGCGCTTTCAGCCCGGCGACGATGAGACATAACACAACAACAAAAAGCGAAACCTTGTTGTGTTCCATTCAAAAAAATGTGTCGTTTGTAAAAAAAAAATTAGCTCTGTTTTAGTTTAATATGCCGCATAATCATCACGCATGAACTGCCTCAATCGCTTCCTGCCTGGGATCCAATCAGAGGGCACCACATTAATCCTGCCGGTGCTGCGTTCAGGTTACATGGGAACTACGAGCTCTAAACAACTTCTGTTCGCGCTAGGATATTTCAAACTTTCAAACCTGTATTTGACTGACACCAGTAAATAAAAACAGGAAATTTAATCTTGTGTGACGCTGCATATCACCTGTACCTGCTGGATGTCACTGCCCGGTTTGTGTACACACAGCAGGGAGTGACCTACTTCCAGGAACTGTGAAGCACCGTACGTAGAAACATCATTTTGCCATTTCAGAGAGACAAAACTTGATATTTAAGTGGTGGAACTGGTTTAAAACTTTGTTATTACTTTACTGCCTGAATGAATACTGTATACGTGTATATGTGCGTATGTGTACATATGACACTGGTCTACCAGCACACCAGTCTAGATCAAGTCACTCTAATTTTGTTGTTTTACGTTCAAGTTCAGTTGTTGCACCTGCTGAAAGTTACACAATAAGTATCTGCCGGAAGGTCGCCTCGGTGTGAGCAGAAAGTACAGCACATTCCCTCATTTGTATTGTGTACCTCAACACAAACCAGCTCCTCACACATTCAGATGTTACTTTATTTCACAGAAAGACATGGCAGCAGCAGTATATCAACACATGTTCTGAAAATAGGGTTTAATTAGGATTTGTACCACAGCCAGAAAGACCAGATATACACCTTACACTTTGCATTGTTAAATTAAGCTGCATAACAAACTGGTATAAAAAAAAATGGCATCCAGTGAAAGGTCCTTATAATATATCTGACTTCCGTGACAATCTAAACGTCAGTGAGGCTTACACAGCGAATCACAGTTTCAGCTCATTTCACACAGTCGGAGTAAATGCAAACAGAATTAAAAGGCAGTAAAGTCCTTGAAAGCTGTAAAAAGCTGGGTTTCTTCAACGTCACAAGTTCAAGTTCATAAACGTCTAGGAATTCTCCATAAGTGCATACATTTAATGTTAATGTTTAATGAAAACGTCAAACATACAGAAAAAAATCCTTCCCAAAGTTTTTAAGCTAAAAACGATCAAAAGACACGTGTACATTTGTTCAGTTTAATAGCTTCTGCGGAGTCTGAACATATTTTTAGAGTTGAACTTAAATAATGTAAAGAATAATTATTAAACAATGATCATAGTGATTCATGATAAAATTTTAAAAGTACAATACATGTTGTGTTGTATTATAAATAGAAACAGTAACAAATTCAAACAAATGAACTGCTAAGTATTTGTTATGTGATTAAAAGTAGTTTTTTAAGCCGTAATTGGTTATTTAAAGACAAAATAAAGAAGCAGGTACTAAACTTTAATTGTCTTTTAGTTTTGGTTGTAATCTTTAATTTAATTTCATGATGTCAAACATCGTCGGCGCGCGTTTAAAGGACAGGATTCTCCTCACAGGATAACATTTTGTAGAAAAGTCAAGAATCCAGCAGCACTTAAGTCGAGTCCTGACCTTTCTACAATTTTGTTTTCTCCTGCATGCACCTTGGCGGCAGCTGAGGTCGCACCAGCAACAAGAAAATATGTGATATTTTCATGCTTTTCTCCATCGCATATATTTTTAATGCCCGATTCTCCTTCAGCAGTTAATTAGTACATTTAAAGTAAGTGCAATTTTAATTCTGGATCTATTAAAGTCTTCACAGCACCTAAATATGAACTGGTACCAGGGGAAATATTTGATCAAGTGACTAGAATATTTGTTTGTTTTAGTAGAAATGAATCATAAGTAAGTATGAGTCAATCTTTACAAGAGATATTGACTCTAAAGTGCCTCGTTAAATTTACCATGAGAGGACAAAGACAGAGAAGAAGAGAGGCAGGATGGACAGCAGCAGAGGGACTTGAGCCGTCCTGGCAGCTGATGAGGTGGCCGTGAAGGTGACGAAGCCGGGCTGGTTGGTGGTGATCCGGCTGTTGATCCAGCTCTGGTACCGTGACACTCGTGCGTACACCCCCGGGAACTCGGCCTGAGCGCATCCGATTCCAAAACTCACCACTCCAGCCTGAACCCATATGGTATTGTTTTTACTCACCATCGGGCCGCCTGAGTCTCCCTGCACACACAGACATATTGGTTATGTCTCCAGCCGGTGGCATTGTGAGGATGTGCAGGTGTACGGATGGACGTAAACTCACCTGGCAGGAGTCCTTTCCTCCCTCTTCCAGACCGGCACAGATCATGTTGCTGGTAATTCTGATGCCTTGCGAGCTGTAGGACTCGTCACAGTTGGTGTTGGCTATGACAGGAACGCTCACCTCCTGCAGCGTCTGAGGGGAAGGAAGAGGCACTGAAAAAGAGAAAAAAGATTTAATGTTAACAGAAATGAGTGCATTAGACTAAACAAAATCCATCACATCAGATTAGACACATATCATTATCTCAAAAACAGTACGTAGAGAGCTTCACTGGAATGGCCGAGCAGCTGCATCCAAGCTACACATCACCAAGTGCAATGCAAAGCGTCGGATGCAGTGGTGTAAAGGACGCGTTCTCTGGAGTGACGAATCACGCTTCTCCATCTGGCAATCTGATGGACCAATCTGGGTTTGGCGGTTGCCAGGAGAACGGTACTGGTCTAAGTGAGAAGTGTGGTGGAGGGGTGATTATGGTGTGGGGTTGTTTCTCAGGATCTGGCCCCTTAGTTCCAGTGAAAGGAACTCTGAATGCTTCAGCATAGCAAGAGATGTTGGACAAGTCCACGCTCACAACTTTGTGGGAACAGTTTGGGGATGGGCCCTTCCTGTTCCAACATGACTGAGCACCAGTGCACAAAGCAAGGTCCATAAAGACATGGATGAGCGAGTTTGGTATGGAAGAACCTAACTGTCCTGCACAGAGTTCAACCTGGTAGAACACCTTTGAGATGAATTAGAGCGAAGACTGTGAGCCAGACCTTCTCGTCCAACGTCAATGTCTAACAAAAGCGCTTCTGGAAGGATGGTCAAAAATTCCCATAAACACACTCCTAAACCTTGTGGAAAGCCTTCCCAGAAGATATGAAGCTGTTAGAGCTGCAAAGGGTGGGTCGACGTCTTAAACTCTATGGGATGTCACTTAAGTTCATGTGCGTGTAAAGGCAGCTGAGCGAATACTTTTGGCAATATAATGTACAGTACATACTAACATACCCTGAAAGTGTCCATTTGCCAAATAACAGAAGCATGTTTAACACAGCCTTAGCATGCTAACTCATATGTACGCTTTAGTCAGATATGTGTATCTATGACAGATGTATGTTTATCTTGCTGTTCTCTTCTCTCTTTCTTCTGTCTGTACCCGGCTGGCCTTAGGCAG
>JASGAT010349227.1:0-18476 GCA_030220025.1 Chelon auratus | reverse complement strand
GACGCTACCGCGCTACTTGATCAATAAAAGAGCTTAGCTACTGAAAAGTTACTTGGTTTTGTAAATAGCGACGTTACTGCCAAGCTACTGACAAAAGTAGTTAACCTAGTAGGGACGCTACTGCCCATCACTGTTTGCCATCACTGGTTAAAAATTGTGCATTGTTTTCCTCGAAAGTGTGTGCCCTGTTCTTCAGGCGCAAGAGTTCATGCATTTGCAAGGTTTCCCCAATGTACAAGCTGGTACATTCCCCACTGCATAACTGTAAACTTGCGTAAACTACATTGTTCTGCTTTTGTCCAGGTGTTTTGCCTTTGGGGTGAACAAGCCTTACTGGCAATGATAAAAGTTTCTAGTGAGTTCAAGCTGTTGCATTGTAATAAATGCTTTACAACACAGTCACACTCATTACTACAGCTATGAATACACATTTCAGATGAGAATAGTGATCATCATCATCAGTTTCTATTCTTATTCGTTCAATTAATTACCTTCTTGTTTACCAGAAATCACTTCCACATGGGAGTCAGAAAAGAGAAAGTTGAAGTGGACTGGGATGTCCGTGCGCAAGTCCTCAAGAATTGCTTCTTGCTGACTGAGATTAAACAAACACACACAAAAAAAAATGTAACCATTTGCATAGTTTTCTTTTTTAAGAGCAGCTTCATTCAGTGCTGTTTACATCTGAGGTCTGAACATCGCTTGCAGTCACGCTTACATGTCACGAGATTATTTTTCATCAGGCCAAAGTTTACCTTTCTGGTAGGATCCTCATTCCAGCTGTGCACAGAATATACAAGGGTGTTTCTTGGTGCTTATATTTGGGAATGTGCTGGGCAGCAAAGCTCAGCAGTGGGTATATATAATCACTGGCTTTCTCGGGTGTCTTCGCCAGTTCAGAGATACCTAACACATGAAGACCAAAGATATTATTTTGCAGTTCGCAAGCAAAGCGAGCAAACAATAGACAGAAAGCTAGCAATACTTTGCGTCACATTCCAACATTAAATTTAATCATTTAAGAGTCTTCAACTAAACAGTAGGAACTGGTGAAATGCTGCGTCCTCATCTTTAAATGAGGTTTTGATTACTGAGGTGTCAAGCATGGGAAACATACCTGGCTTAATCTTCATAACCACTGGCTTGCGGTGCTGATCTCTCATTTGCCGGATGTCCAGCAGTTCATGGGGATTACCATTGTGCCGGGGCCAGCAGTACACAAATACCCTGGAGCCGCTGCTGCCACAGTCCACCACCAGGCCATAGTTCAGGTTGGGATTGCTTGTGTCTGTCACATCGACGTCAGTGACTCTCGCTAAGTGCCTTGAGAACAACAAAGAATTGTTAACGTTGCCTGTGATCAAGACAGGAGTGGTACTTGAACAGCGGCTCTCAGTTTACAGTACCTGTGGAAGTGATTTTCCTTTCTGATCCAGCTGGCGTGCCCCTTTCCAGCGACAAGCAGCAGGTAGAGTAGTCCTATGAAGCAGACCACCAGACTGATGAAGAGCAGCTGTCTGGGAGAAGGTACTAGCAGCCGTGGAAGGAGTTGGGGTGACAGGCTGAAATGCCACGAGGCTGGGAAAAGGCATGAAAAGCTAATCCTGTTGACAAAAGAGAGGAGAACCTCAGAAAACTGTCTCAAATCCCACAAATGTACTACAACTACATCTAACCAACCTTCCCATGGTGCAGATTGACTTCTACTTGTCAGCGTGCGTAAAAGGGAGGTTTGGCTTGTTCCATTGCTCCCTCATGTCTTCCTCAATTATTATCATGACCTTTTGGGAGAAAATACAGTCAGATTGAAGGTTATTCACTTGACATTTACAAGTGTTCCTCTTTGCTCTTGTATCAGAAAGGCCCATCGTTACACCAGTCAACTCACTGCTCGCTGCATATGACATATGTCGACGCTAATGTGCACAGTTTTAAAGCATGTAAAACATTACACACAGATAAGCCGAACTACAAGAGCTGAAGAGAAGCACTGTTGTTAAAATAAATAATGCAGGCAGCAGTAAACATTTAACGTTTTCAGATGTCAGAGGAGAGAGGCTATCACATTTGGTTGGCTGACCGAGCTAAAAGACGCAAATTTGACATATTCTTACACATCGTCAGTGTCAGCACAGCAATGTCACATGTTACTGACATGTAACTGATTCAGTACTCACCAACAAAGAAGGAAAAAGCTCTGTTGTATTGGGAAAAAATGACATTTCTGGGTAGCCATATGCTAACCGCTGGCTAACTGACGTTGACGTTAGTAGCAGGGTTCCGGTGTGTGACGTGGTTGTCGAGTCCACGGTGTGTTTGATTTTAGACTCCGCCTATCCCGGATGTAGTCGGCTGCCCCAAAAAATACTTCTTCTATCACATTTAATTTGGTATTGTAACTGCGTTTAGGTCGCACTACTGCCACCCAGCTCATGGAAAGTGGATCAGTGGAAGCATAAGCGGTCAACACTTACTCGGAGGGCAAAAGAATACCGTCCTGCTGCCCCTTATTCTGATGGCTACTGTCCCTGGTCTAAAATGTGTACACATAGACCTAAATCAGCTTCAGGAGTTGCAAATGTTGCAGTTCTGATAGTAATTTAACAGTTTCTAACCTTTTGCCCTCTTCATTTGCTACTGGAGGGGCATTCTGGTCCTTTTTTATGCACAGTTTTGTTAATAAAGTTAATTTGTGTGTTTCACTCACTTTGTTAACTTATTCATTTGGACTTCTTTAGGCACGTTTTGCTCCTGAGTGACAGTTTGGTTAATACATTTGCATTGCATGCTCGCAAATAAACACTGAATTCCTATCGTAATATTTGTTTATTGTGGAGAAACATGGAAACAGGCCCTTCGGAAATACAGGATGCTGTGAATTGCTACTTTTTTCCATACAAAAGGTTTATATAAACCACATTATTTTTTCAGTCTGGGCAGATAAAACATAAACATTTCACTTGGGGATATACATGGGTTTCACATGGATTTTATACATAATCTCATCAGTCTTGCACTTGTATTTGTTTCAAATGAAAATAATTAAGGCTTCCACATTTATTTATTTTTTTGTCATTGCAAATTAGTTAAATATCAATTAGTAATACATATAGATGTATATGTTCACAATTAATAATGAATTAAATATGTTCTGCTTACAGTGCACCAAAAAAGATGCACTTAAATTACATGTTTCAAAAGATTTTAATAATACAGATTATTTCATTGGATATGCATCTTATGCACAACTGAAATAACTCCTACATGTTTTGATCTTGGACAAATACTAAAAACATATTGTATTTTGCCAGTGCAAAAAATAAATCTCAAAGATCAGTGTATGTCTGTGCAAAACAAATACACAGTTAACAGGAGTTCCTGTTTCAGAAGGTGGCCGTCTCTTCACTACACCCAGACAATGTGGACATTACTGGAAGCCTTGATGCGGTGCCACTGAATCTCCTTGATATCCCAGCAGTGACTCAAATCTACATGCGTGAGTTTCTTGCACCACCGAAGGATACGTTGCACAGTTATCATACCCACGTCAGTACGCGACAGATTCACATGCTGTAGCCGACTGAGAGCAACAGGATTTAGGCACTGGGGACGGGGACGTGCACGTGCAAAACGATGGAGCCTCGTTGTCCTCGCTATGGGCAGCACATCTTGTAGAACTCTGTCCAGGGGGCACGGCAAGGAGATGAGTGAGAGCTTCTCCAGTAAAGGGGAACCGGTCAGGAGACACTTGAGCACCCCCTTCAGGGACATCCAGGACATTGCAGGGATAATTTCACTAGTCTCATAGGAGAACCTTTAGACAGAAAAAATAAAATGGTTCAGTGCTGAGCAGATTGTTTTGACGATATTCAACAAGATTGTTAGAACACAAAGTAAAACAAGGCACTCCCTGATGATGTGGTGTCATTTATATCCAAGCAACACAGTAGCCTTAAAGGTGCATGTCTCAATTTTGATTACTTTGTCAATTTCCCTGCGGAAACCTCCTAAAGGGATCAATAAAGTTGTCTATCTATCTATTGACTTTCAATGATTCCGCTAAAAAGAAGAAATGTCAAATATTAGACCAGTTTGGATATCACGGCAGTCAACAATGAAAAACAAATGTTTGAATAGTACAATGAAATCACTACAATGGACATTATTAACATAATGTTACGGAAGATAAATTCCTGATAAAAGTGTGCATTTGACTCATCGTCCTTACTTGCATCTAGTTCAGCTCACTCTTAACAACTAATTTTCTACTGTAATAAGCTCGGAGAACTTTTATTCCCCAGAATCCCTTTAATCTAGTATTAACAATATTACATATCACTGATTTCTGATTTCTATAACCTCCAGGTGAAAGCATGCTTAATTCCAGACTGTGCATATCTTACTCTCATGAATGAAACTTGTAACAGTAGTCTTACTTGAGTGTGAGAGAGCTGAGTTTTGGCAGCTGTGGAAGGTCCAAGTTGTCCCTGCGTTCCTCAAAATCTTCTTCTTCCAGCATAAAGGGATGCTCAGCAGAGATGAGCAGGACTCTGAGTCCGGGACAGGACCTGATCACCTCCAGTAGCGGGGTGTAGGGATTGGTTTTCACCCCTTCCAGGGTGAGAGAGGTCAGGGAGGAGCCTGCAACTGGCAAAGCAGGAAGGAGAGGCTCCAGAGGGCCTGGGTAGTGCACCGTGAGGCTCCGTAGCTGGCCTGACCAAGTCCTGATGGCTTCAGCAAATGAAGGCATCGGGTGGCTTTCTTCATCATCTTCATAAAAGTTCACAGATATGGAGTGGATGTCTGGACATAAACGACCTAAACTCCTCAGAGACTCACAAGTTACTCCTTCAACATCCCTCAGCCTCAGGGTCAGGCCAGACTGTGAAGCGCCTCTCTTACTTTCATCTGATAGGTTCTGAGAGCAAGATGGCCGTTCATCTCTACTAGCATTTCCCTCACTCTCACTATCATACCCATCCCAGAGCATCCTCTCCTGCTCCTCCTCTTCCTCACCCTCCTCCTCCTCCTCGTCTTCATCCACATCTTCTTTACCTGTTGCTGCTGTTTCAGTCTTCCTCCAGGTATCTCTGCAATGCTCATGCCTCCTCTCTCTCCATATGTCCTCCAGGCCGGGAACGCCTTCCCTTTTAGTAAACTTATCTGCTCGGCTGAACTCTCTGTGCTCAATAAGAGAGAAGGCCTGTGCAAGGCCCTCAATGGCCACCCTTTCAAGATGAGGCAGGGAGAGAAGGAGGTAGGCTGCTGCCACCCCAGGTTCTCCTTCCTCTTCCCCGAATCCAATATCCAAAGCCAGTAGACTACTGAGGGGAAGGGGGGAAAGGGTTGGAGAAAAGGAGGAGGACGACATGTCAGAGCAGGATGGAGAAGCAGAAGATTGGGGAGCAGTGGTGCAGTGAGAAGATGAGGTAGAGGGACCGGCAGAGGATGAGAAGAAAGCCCCACCTCCAAGAGGAAGCAGTGTGGCTGGGGAAAGCAAATGGCAGCGGGATACGTCTAGATGTCGCAACAAACGGCAGCAGCGGACGATTGTTCTGATTGTATCTCTGTCACAAGACATGCCAGCCAAAGAGAGCGAGCGCAGAGCCGGCAGACTGTGGAGAGTTTCAGAAAGGACCTTTGAAGATAGTTGCTGGGCTCCGGACAGGTCCAGACTCCACAGACCCTGAGATAAAAAAAATAAAAAAATAAATAAAAACATAAAATGTACTGAGGATGTCAATCCAAGTAAAACCCCTCATATTTATAACTCTAAATATCTCTAACACAGAAAGGGATATGGGGATAAACAAAAGAAAAAATATGTGAATATGGTACTGAGACATGAAGAGAACAGAGCCATTGTGGCTCTTGGTCAAACCTGGCAACGTGCAGCAATGTGGAAACAGAGGGCAGAGGTGACCAAACCAGGACACATTTCCAGAGACAGACTTCGGAGCTGAGGGACCAGCAGGAGGTGGAGGGCCGCCCGGGTTAACTGCCTTCTGGTGGACAGCAGCCTCGTCAGCTCCTCAACAAGATCTCCCGCTACAAGCAGATAATGAAACAGTCGGGGAGATATTGGACAAGATTAGAAGTGATCGATAGAAAAGTGTCAGAACCCACAGTGCATTGCAGTTCGTTGCATTATGTGGGTGCATCACTGCAGACCAGTCCATGATAACCCCTGTCTACTGCTGAAAGTGTCTATTATGGGCGGGTGAGCATCAGAACTGGACCATGGGGTAATGGAAAGAGGGGCCTGGTCTGAAGGACCACATTTTCACATGGATGGCTGGGTGTGTGTGCGTCTCTTATCTGGGCAACACGTCACCAGGATGCACTATAGGAAGAAGGCAAGCCGACGGAGGCAGTCTGACGGTTTGGACAATGTATTATTGGGAGACCTGGGCTCCTGCCATCTATGTGGATGTTAACTGACACATAGCACCCCTTTGTTTTCGTATTACCTACTGGCTTTGGCCTCTTTCAGCATGATAATGCACTCTGGCCCCAAACAAGAATGGTTCAGGACTAATTTCAGCAATGCAACAACAAGCTCACAGTGTTGACGTGACTTCCAAATTCCCCACAACGCAATCCGGTCAAGCAACTGTGGGATGTGTTGGACAACAATTACATCCACGGATGCCCCACTCTGCAACTTGCGGGAGGTGAAGCATTTGTTGCTAACATCTCGTTGGCAGATACCAGTGAGTGGACCCCATGCTTCGACAGGTCAGAGCTGTTTTGGCAGCAAAACGGGGAACTACATAATATTAGGCAAGTGGGCATAATGTTATGACTGATCGGTTCACGTCTCATGTTCACATGACAGGGACAAAAGATGACCACTGACTACTAACAATCAGAACTCTATGCTGCTGGTTGAAAATGAAAAAAGCAAAGTGGAAGTTTGTATTGTTCTGTGGTGTGTGTGCGTGTGTGTGGTTACTAATCCCTCACAAACTCACGCAGCAAGGTGAAAGGCCCCATGATGTGTCTGAATATGTAATGATCCAGGTATTTGTCAGCATAGTCTTTCACCCACACCTCCTTCATGTTGTCAGCAAGGCTTAGGATACACAGCCGGGTCAACGGAAGGACTGAGTCGTCTTCATCTGTCTTGTGGCGGTTCCTCTTCAACTCCCTACTCCCCAAGCCCCTGTGGCTGGGTCGAACCTTCACCCCACCACTTTTAGGCACAGCCCGAAACAGAGGCATGTCAGCTGGGGACTTTCAGTGCTGAAATAAATAAATAAACAAAGAAAAAATAACTCTTTTTGCAGCTGGTAATAACATGCAAGTGATGAAGGATCAAAATGAGTTACTTTGTTTTACAGGGTCAGGGTACTGAGACTAAACAAACGGCATCCTTTGGTGTGTATCAGTCGTGTGGTGTTATTTGGGCCTAAGTCTAAATAAAACTACACTGCACACACTTTTACACTTGTAACCGGAGAAGTAAATGTATCTGGCTTCACACAATCAGACTCTTTCTCTCACACAGAGAATCACTCAAGTTTGATTTGATTTGATGTGTACTTTTGTGTTAGGGTGAGACACAAAGTTACCCTCGGTTATGCGTAAAAGAATACAGAAGTTTACTAACATCTAAACAACGACAGATAGAAGACGGTGTTAATAATACCTGTCTGCCAGATCCGTTAAAAGTTGTCTGGTACGTAAAAAGAAAGAATTTGCGGAAAATGAAAGTGCGTGCAACGAGCGTACAACCCTTTTCTCAAACTTAGGAGATCTGCAGCAACACTTCCTGATCGCAGGGTTACTAGCTTGAGGGATATGTATTTCCCGAGTTAGGGCTTTAAGGAGTACTTCCTCTCAATGGCGCTGCAAACGCACCAAGGGACACACCCAACCTGGGATTTTCAGCCTCACTCGAGCGAAATCTGTCGGTACATAGGGACAGTTTTCATAAGGAAGCGGCAGTTCACAGCCTAAGTTAGTCATCTCTTCCTGCAAGACTAAACTCAGGGGAAAAAAGAAAAAATCTAAACCTTTTATTCAGGCTGTGTTCAGGGGTGATTTGCAGTATTAAATCTGGTTTCACGTTGAGGTTTGAATAATTAAAACGAATAAAAATAAAATTACAACAAAGAAATTACAAAAGAAAATAAATCAAACCAAAGAAGAACAGGCAAGAAAAAGGTGGAAGACACTCTGAAGGGTAAGTGTTTTTATCTTTCAGAGAAGAATAATTAACTAATAATCACTATCACTATATTATCTATTATCATTATAATAGATGTAACCCTTAAAGATAACATTAAAAACTGGAAGAAATCTGTCAAGAGTGCATAAATTAAATCATGATCAATGTTTAAATTAAAATGAAATACAACAGACTCAGAGGGGTACACAATAAGGAGAATGAACTGACTATGGATCTACAGAGAAATTTATTAAGGCATCTGAGTGAACACTTAAACACAAATGTCCTTTTTTTGTTTAAAAAACACCTGAAAATTCCAACACTAAAACAGTATTAGTAAATGAACAGTAAAATAATATAGAAATACTGAAAAAAAAAGTTATTAAAAGTCACTTTTACAGGTTCAGCTAAAACATGAGATATGAAACACTATTTCTGAAGTATTTACACTTTTTAAAAAAAAGTTATGCATATGAATGAATTTAATTTAGGACAAACCAAATCTTAATATAGATACTAACCTCGTGTCTCTTTCCTGTTAAATACACAAGAACAAGAAGGACCAAAAATAAGGACCGTTTCAAAATAAAAGCCATTACAACAAAACGGGAAGTTAAACAACATAAACTTAAACCCGAGCAACCCAAGTTATAAAGGGAACAAAATAACTATTAAACAAGCTAATTCGAATTTCAAACTTCAAATGGGCTGAATTCGTAGTGTGGGCCGGGGTACCTGCTTAACCAGCTGAGCTATTGGGGCGCAACTGAGGGTGCAGTCCTCACCTCAGTGCAGTTCAAATTTCAGCCTGCATCCTTTGGCTGTACATCATTCCCCACTCTCTCTCTTCATCCCACTGGTTCCTGTCTCTCTCTACTTATATATCTATTCAATAAAGGCATAAACAGCCAGAAATAACTTGTGCAGTGTGTGCATTCAGTTCAACACGTCACCCCCTGCGTATGAAAGGCTCCTTCTAAGCCATTATACACTTAGAATTATACACTAATGAAGACACAATTATGACTACTGTATTCCATTTATTCTATTTCTGCTCCATAGACACCACACACTGGACCTTTAACAGAGATGTGTTTATGTCGTCCTCTAGTGGCTCTGTCAGTGTCTCGGCGCACCTGCTGTAATGGTCTATTTAAAGTGTTGTCAGTAGCATATGACAATGGCCTGTCTCTGTTCAGCCATCAGAGCTGTCCAGTCCAGGCGGTGTCCATTACAGGAGGTGTAAACTAGGGAAACCAAGAACTGGTGGAGGACGACCCAAATGCACGATTCAAGACGCAGGTGGTGGACTGAAACCGGCAAAGACAAAGTAAATAAAATCACAAGGAATAGAAAAAAAAGCACCAAATACACTTGGAACAGGGTGGAAGTTTTCGACACAAACTACAAAGACAAACTGGCTGAGTAGAAAGGAAACACAGAGCTAAATACAAGGCAAACAATGAAGACAGGTGAGACAGGTGGGATTCAAGAAGGTATGGCTAGCAGTCAAAGGCAGCAACCACAAGGGGGAGGTGAACACATCTTTAATGACAGAGAGTATATAACCTTCAAAGTAGAAGAGGAAATGCTCAAAAACTGAGGTAGAATTAACCATGATCAGGTGCCGCAGAGCTGGATGTGACACCTGGGATATTATCATTGATAGATGAGAAAAAAAAATCAAAAAAAATCATTGTTTCACAACAGACTCTGTGGTATTCTTTATTTCAGTGTCCCATGAGGTAACATTTCAAAGTGTACAAAGAGCACAATATTAATATATAATAGTTATAATTTGATTTGTTGTAAATTACGATTAGCTGTGAATACATTCAATAATTAGTGTGATTTTCCTTCTTATTTTAACAATTAAAGTTTGTAATGCCAACATAAACACTTCATTCATTTGTACATTCCCTAAAATCAAACATCTCAGTAGTAAAACCATCTAAATTGCAACTAAAATTGAATCTCACATTAAGGCACACAAGCCACTTTTCCCTGAGTCAAATCAGAATGTGGAATTTGAGGTAAATCAGAAAGTGTTTTTGTGTGTGTGTGTGTGTTGTGAATCCCCAGTTTCACCACACTGAAAAGAAAACTACTACAATCAGCAGCAGGTTGTATCGTACAACATAAAATTACTTGCACACTTGATTGACTGCATTTGTATGGAGTGTACAGTGAGAAGCTGAATGAGCTATGATTAAACCTCAAGTCAGTCTTTAAGCATTTTGTAGCTACACAAGAAAAAAGAAAACGGATCCATCAAACAACTGTAGATTATCAAGCACGGCTTGGCACTGAGGCATTTGAGTCTTGACTGAGCAGCATCATGTCACCAGCATCTGGTAATACTACATGTTAATATGTTTATGGACATGTTTAAATATCAATAGCAATGAAAATAATATTAACACACATTTAACGCATTTAACACACTACAACGTCTGTAACACCAGTATTTAAATCTTTGTAAGTTCAATTAAGAAATTTAAATTCCCTTGGCTCTGTATATGTCGAATGCTTTCCTACGTAACAATGCCCAACAACTTCGTGGGGTTCAGTGTCTTGCACAAGGACACTTCGGCATGAGGTCCATGTGCCAATGATTGAGCTGCTAACTCTGGCTCATGGACAACCTGCTTTACCTTCTGAGCCACAGCCAAAATCCTGATTTATTAAACAAACAAAAAACAACAACAACAACAAAATAAACTTTAAGAAAAGATAAAATATTACTTGTTAATCAGTAAAAGCTGGCGCGTGACTAGAAGGCAAAAACAAAAAGCTACTGGCTAACCAAAGTGGTTCACAGCATTTAATAAGCCCTTTATTCCCTGTTTAAAAGTCCCCTGATTATCTTGCAACAGACTAAACTCAAGCTCAGCTGACCTCAGTCTTGTCTGACCCTCACTGTTGCATCTTCTAGATTTAAAATGCTTCTAATGATGACTGGTTTCTTTCATATTCATCCACAGCTCCGCAGTTAACCAGGTCACACAGCCACAAGGCATTTTTAGCTGAAAAAAAAAAAAAAAACTGTGCTGCGTTTGTTCTGTTTTTCAGAAATGCATGCCTTTTGGGTTGCAAGAGTTTCGGAGATGTGCGGAAGGCAAAGGGGTTTACTCTGCTGTTGGCTCTGGGAATGGCACCACCCTCCTCCCAGCCACAAACACATCTACTATGTTGCGGTCGTCCCCTGAGAAAGGACAAGTAAGAGAATAAAATAAAGTAATTGGCTACGTTAGAGTCTGAAAAGCTTTGACAAAAAAGACAAAAAACTGACACTCACCCAAATTCAAGAACTTCTCCAAAAGACCCTGAAATTCAAGAGATGAGAACTTTGAGTGACACTGAAATCGGAGCTCCTTACTTATTTTTGTCTAAGTGCCCCACTACCGACCTTTGGTCCCTCATTTTGAATCAGGTCGATGGGTCCGTCAGGAGCAGCTACATTCACCCTCAGAGCATCAAAGTCTTTGCCCACTTCAAAATTGCCTATTTGGTCGTCCAGGGACAAGGCTGCAGGACAAAAGATGTCATAAAAGAGACTGTTGTATTCTCCACCCTGCTTTGAAATTGCGATTAGTCATCACTGAAAATATCTCATAGCCACAGTTTGTGTATTGAATCAGGCATTTTCGCTGCAGCACTCTAAAACAGAGTGACTTGGAGGAGGCCAAGACAGCTGAAGACTAACAAAGGGACTGAGCACTTTTTCTTTCCACTTCAGCGTCTACACAATGATTGTTTTTTGTGTCTTACCTTGGCTGCCTCCCAGTGTGGCCAATCTGAACACCTCCTCAAAGGTTAGTGCTTTGTTTTCTGGGTTCTGGATCTGCAAGACTTTGGACGCGTCCAGAGCTCTCCTCACAGCATCAAGCATAGATGCAGAATAGCCCCCTGCCACGTCTGTTTCAGCACCACAAACACAGAGTCAAATAAAAACACGGACGCACAAGAGTGCACTCTCAGATTCTGCAAAACTTAATTAAACTAAAACAGCGTCTCAGTAAACATCTCATTGCTGCAGAAGTCTTAAATGCTAGTGCATATAATGGAGGCAAGGAGGTTCTAGAGCAAAGACAAATATGTAAACATGATTTTACTACTTCTTTGTGGAGTACAAACTTTGGCAAAACTGATGTGGCAGCACTTAAAATTGCTCACCTGTTCCCAGACCCAACTTTACTTCGTGCTTCATTACATTGCGGACATTTAAAATTCCACTGCACAACCTGGGCAAACGAAGGGAAGGATGATTAATACAATACCAGACGACGAATACAGTATAAAAAGTTACTGCACTACTTCAGGACAGTTTAAGACGTCTTCTTATCTGGTCTAAATTCAAAAGCCTTTTGTGCTGCTACAACATCAGGCCATGAACCAATTTAACAAAGACTACAGTGTTACATATCTTTGCAATCTGCCATTTAAATTCATACATTATACTGTGTTTTATCCTTATGGACATTTGCTGATGGCATTTGGTCACGGATAATTCTGAGAAACTATTCTGAAACTAATTCTGAGACTTACGAAAAGTTGGAATTGGGACAGTGGGACACAGAGGCTCCGGTCTGTCTGAACAGATCCAGCTCCTCATCAGTGAGGTGGCAGCCATGGGCCATGACTGTCTGTGAATCAACCCCATAAGAGATAAAATGTCACCTTTTGTATCAATTAATTTTCTTTGCTTTTGTTGTACTGCCTGGCTTGCTTGCCGGGGATGTACTCACCTTGTCAGTGAGCAGGTTGTTTTTGTGATAGACATCAGCGTAAGACTTTGATTTAGGAAACAGCTCCTTCACGAGATTCACTTCCTCAATGTTTTCACTGATATGACTCTGGATAAATGAATAAAACACACATGTCAGACATTAAATTACTTCAAGAGCACTTAGGCTGATCAGTAGATAGTGGGAGTGCAGCTCCTCGATAAGCGATGCCACAGGATGGCACTTGCATGTGTGTATTCATTCCATTGTTCAAAACACCCACAGGTCCAACATTAAGCGGTCTCTATGGAAACAGTCTCCTGTGGGCACAGACTGGTTTGGTTGCCACGGTGAACTCACCTGAATATGCAGGTTGTTATTCTTTGCAATAGCTCCTAGCTGTCCAAGCAGGGCTTCAGTGCAGGATGGAGCAAAGCGGGGAGTCACCACTGGCTTCACTAGTGGGTACTGACATAACCACCGCAAACAAACAAACACAAACAAAATGACAATCAACAAATAGACCACATATTCTTTTCTTGCATCTTTGAATTGTTCTGTTTGATAGAATCTTACCTTTTTGCTCAAGAGCTCTTTAATGAACCTTGAGGGAACAGAAGAACGATTGTTAAATTAGGATGGCCACATTTGCAAATTGAAAAATACTCCAAAGCTTTACAACTGACACTTTTATTAAGGCTACATCTACAGATGTAGGTATACAAATGTTTCAAATTATGTTATTGTGTTACTTCAGAATCAGGTACAATGTGGAATCTAAAAGACCCCGAGCATGCTAATACAATAACTGACACCCTGGAGAGTTGCTGTAAGAGTATCTCACACATACATCCTTTTGTTTACATCCTAACTGTCTGTGATACGTTTGGTCCAAAAGTTTCCCAGCAGAACATTGCATTGTAACATGATGGTCAATGTTATATGTTGTTGTATATATATCTGGAAATTTCTCCACACTGAAAATGTTTTCAATTGGCCTCAAGTAAAATCCCCAGCTCTCAGCTTCCGAGAAAAAAGGCCTTTCAACACATTAGATCTCTCATATAGTTCATACTCACCGACATGTTTCATCTTGGGACTCCTCAAAGCGCTCTTTGTAATGTTCCACAGCATCATTCCTGTCCATACACACCTTGCCCACCATGGCACGCTGTCCAAAGTCGTCTGCAAGAAAAGGGATGGTTGAGCAACAGGAATAAACACAAATCCATGAAAAACTCTTATTATAAAGTGCATTTGCTTAATATGTCTGCTATAAAGGAGAGTTGGCTGACATCACATCTGTAGTTACCTATAAGGTGTGTTGGTTTTCGCAATGACAGTCTGTCACAGCACCCCAAAGAATTACAAGTCTTACAACATACGTCAGAGTCTAATCCTGCTGTCAATCTTAAACCTTAGCCTTAGGCGTGCCCACATTACATACTAGCTGCTTAAAATAGAGGGTGAATGGGAAGGTTTGAGCAGCTTAAGCAGGAACTAGAGACGGTTTTCCAGTGAACATAAGCCCTTTTTTTTAACTTATGTAACGTCATATTGAATCCAAAAGCAAAACTAAAACTAATGCAAGTGTAGTGTGGTACACTTTGAGGTTTCTTGAAGATGTCTCGACACTCATCCAATCGGCCTCTTCAGTTCGTAACGAATGGTGGGGAGATTAGGTTTTTATTAGGAATGTTTGTGGGTGTTGTCCACTTGAATCTCTCCTGACTAGGATCTGCAAACAACCACCTGTAACTTGAGACATGTGTTCATATTAACCTGGACGGTGTCCCTGTTTTTCACACAATTAGTGGTACTTTAACACAGTGATTTTCAAAGTGGGGGCCGTGGCCCCCTGGGGGGCGCTAGGGGGGCCTCAGACAATTGGAGGGAAGATAAGAAAAAAAAATTAGAAAAATTAAAAAAAATATAATCATTTTGTTTTTAACCATTATTATAAAATACAATCTAATTATTTTTTAAATCGTTATCATAAAATATAATTATGAATAATATATCATATCGAAAAGTTATTTGCCATGCTCATCTTTCTGATTTCCTGCCAGTCCAAACATCATTCATGACCTCACAGTATGTGTAGACCTCGCGGTTTGTGCCATTTATCAAGCTGCTTTGCTCCTCAAGCTAGCATGTAGCTAGCAAAAAATGGACAGGTTTTTGACAAGAAAGAGACCGAAGGAACAGACCAACAGCCCTGTCGTGGAGAACACTGCTGCAAAAAAACAAACAACCTCCTGGCCAACTAAAATCAGAAAATATGAGGCAACACTTGTGCTAAACAAATGTAATAGTTATTGAGTAGTGAATAAAGGTAAGAAAAAACATTATGAAAGATGACGTTTCTTTACATATTTTGTAGTATTGTCTGTAGGTTTGTAAATGGGGTCCCCGGCCAGAAGCTAATGCTGTTTGGGGGGCCTTGGCATGGAAAAGTTTGGGAACCCCTGCTCTAACAAACAGCCAGAAATGCCAGGCACGACATCTGAATGGCTTTTTCAGTACTAGTCACACCTGTAGTTTTGCTGTTTTGAGGGTGTAGCCAGAGCAAAGGTGTGGTGTTTGCGACAACAAGAAATTCTTGTTAAACGGGAAAATGTCACTCAGTCCACTTCATATGTGCTTTATTTTATTTTTCTCTTTAAACCTTGTGTGTGTTTAGTCTGTGCTAGTTTAATAAGTTAAATAAGTTAAAAATATAAATAAGTCTAGGTCTGTGCACTCAGTGAATTCAGTGTACCCAATCAGTGTTGTTGACAAACAACACCAGCCTGTTACTTCTGCACATTCAAGCTGACACAGCCTGTGAAAGTTCATGGCATCAACAGTGTGACCCCCCTGTTGGTTTAAGTCACTTTGATGAACAGCAAAGGCAGGCAGTCAGTCAAATGCTGAGGGACGGAATCTTTTTCTAGCTGTGTACCCGGCTTGCAAATGAACATTTCATTGAACGATAATGAGTTAGTGTCCAAGACACACCTCCCATGCCAAAGCCTTTGTATAAGGAAATGAAAGACTACTTATAGGACTTGATTGCACAGGGATGGGTTGAAAAGTCCACGTCATCCTACACTTCCCCAGTCGTTTGTGTGAGAAAAAAAGATGGAATCCAAAGCTTGTGTATTGATTACAGAGAGCTCAACAGAAAGACACATCCAGATTGTCATCCCATACCCAGAGTACAGGACATTATGGATAATCTGGAGGGGGGGACACCTTCTTCTCGCTGCTCGACCAAGGCAAGGCATACCACCAGGGTTTCATGACCAAGGACTGCAGACACCTAACAGCGTTCGTGACCCCCTGGGGCCTTTATGAGTGGTCGCAAATTCCATTTGGACTCATGAGTGCACCTGCAGCCTTTCAACGCTGTATGGAAGAGTGCCCAGTGCCTGAGAGAGCATGGGATAAAATTGAAGCCCAAGAAATGTGACCTGTTCAAAGCCGAAGTGTGACATCTGGGACAGATCGTGTCAGCATATGCTA
The DNA here is from genome assembly GCA_030220025.1 of Chelon auratus. NCBI lineage: Eukaryota > Metazoa > Chordata > Actinopteri > Mugiliformes > Mugilidae > Chelon > Chelon auratus. The sequence continues at coordinate 2,069 of JASGAT010349227.1, read as the reverse complement.
CGACTTCTAAATCAGGCAAAACAGCTGCAGACAAAATCTTTAATGATTATGCATTGAGATATGGATTGCCCTCAAGAATACACCACGATCAGGGTGGTGAGTTTGAGAATGAGTTGTTTGCACAGCTAGAGAAGTACTGTGAAGTCGCAGGGTCCAGAAACACTCCCTGCCATTCCTCAGGGACACGGTCAGGTTGAGTGGTTTAACAGGGCTTTGCTCGAGATGCTCAGAACATTCAGAGATAGACAAAGGAGTAATTGGGGAGACTCACCAAACAAACTGATTTATGCATACAACTGCACCCGCAGCGAAGTAACTGGCTTTTCACCTTTTTTCTTGTTGTTTGGACGCTCCCCACGACTGCCAGTGGACATGTTGTTCGGTTTGAATACGAGAGCAGGGGGATTGTAATCACCATGGCTATGGGGAAACTAGGGCATGGAAGAAGCATATAAGATTGCAAGGAAAAATCCCCAAAAAGCTGGATTAAGCAGTAGGTGCCAGTACAATAGTAACATCAAAAACTCAGCTACAGGCTACAGGCCTGGCAATCATGTGCTGATCAGGAATATGACCCCTTGAGGTGGCCTGGGAAAACTTAGTAATCATGGGGAAGATGTTGCTCACACAGTGGTACGTCAAGTGAATGAGGACATCCCTGTTTATGAGCTCAGACCTGAAAAAGGGAAAGAGATCCAGGATCCTACATCGCAGTCTTCTCCTCCCATGTGACTTTCTACCAGTGCATGACCGAGCATTGCCACAGAAAAGGAAAAGCAGTGTGGGAAAAAATGAGGAAGTAGAGGAGCTGGAGGAAGAGGATGATGACGAGGATGAGTATGACTTTGTGTCATCCTCACGGCAAACCACCCGAGGCTGAGGACCCTGTATATGCACTGACAGACCACTAGAGGTGGAATGCACACAGCTAGTAGAAGATGCAGCATGTGAGCTAGAGGATGAACCAGGAGCAACGGGTGAGATGGAGTTCTGCTGTGAGTTGCCCTGTGGAAAATGTGCACTCACTTGCTCAAAGTGACCCAAGCAGAGAAGGAAATCGACATCCTCAAAGACCACATAGGCGTCTCCAAATGTTCACATGTGACAGACTTGGCACACCCACATGTCACAAACTGAGAACTGTCTCATCTCATACAAACCATAATGTGCCATGGACACACGCTCTGCATTCATACCCTTTTCCTCATCACTATGCATCATGAACTGAGTAAATGCATGTGTATTATACTCTACACGGGTGATGAACAACGGACAATTAAGACTTTGTGATAACAATGCACACCCTGTGTATATTATTAAGCTGCTGCTCTATTTTTGTGACATAAATATGTATGCATTTACAACTTTTAGGATGAGTTACATGTAGTTTAATGTGTGTATTTTTCATGTCCGCATACACCTGAATTGCAGATAAAACCTGATGAGGAAACACCATAAATCACCACTGTGGTTATTTCTTCCTGTGGTCAGGGCTGCAACATCTGCTGGCTCACTTTTATGGCCTACTTAAAGTATAGCCCGTTCAGTCTGGGCTCCAGTTCCATTCGGGAACCAAACAACAAGTCATCCTCCATACGTTTTGACCACAGCACTCAGCCTGAAAGCTTCTACTGCCGATCAACAACTGTCCACACTGACGTTAGTTTTTAGGTTTCGTTCACATCTATTTTATTCTTTATCACGTATTCTTTGACTTTTTTTGTAAGTATGCATCAGCAACATGAATGCGCTGTTCTAAATCTTTCCACGTTAGCCACCTTAACTTCTTAGGTCCTTAGGTCAAAGGAGATAACTAGAGAATGAGTAGTTCATCTTTTCCCTGACCTCACAGCAGCCAGTATGTATACGACACTTGTAAACAACTAAAAGACATTTTTTCCACCACACCTTCCCTTGACAACCGGGCAACAAACAACTTCTCCATTTGGCATGTTTTGCCTTCACAGTTTTTGATCTCCACTCATGACGCCAGTGGTGTCATGCTTCCTGTTCGGCTCCAAGTGGCATATTTTTCGGTTCTGAAACAAATTTTGAGCAATTTTGAGCAA
>JASGAT010349210.1:0-15463 GCA_030220025.1 Chelon auratus | reverse complement strand
TATATATATATATGTATATATATATATTTTAAATATATATATTTGGAAGCCACTCCAAACGTTTGACTAGGACACATTTTGGGCTGAATTTTATAAATATATATATATATATATATATATACACACACACACACACACACATACACACACGAGAGAGTTACCTAGATAACCACAGCCTGGAACATCTACTCGTGACCAAGCGCCAGCTACTGCACAAGGCGAGAGAAAAGGCTTTGCTACTTAATCCTCAACATTTGAGTGGTTTGACGGACCCTGGGGCAGCTAACTGAAGGGAGGTGGATGGTTGTGAAAAGGCGTACACGTAATTTAAAATAACACAATCTTGGGATACAAAGAATCGCATCTGGAAGCTCAAATTTCCTTATTTCACAGTTTCCCTTTGAAAGAACCGAGTCAGACAATGCGACAATATTCTCCTACCCTCGACTCGTCTGTGCGCGCACATCGGCCCAAGTTCAGACGGGTTGGAGCTGACGCGTCTCAGGGGTGGCGGAGTTTGCGTGTGCCCGGGATAATACGGCCGCTCTCTCTTTGCCGCTCTGTACTCCGATGTGTTGTGAAGGGGACGCGTGCTGGGAGGGGGGTCCTTCGAGGAATCGTCATTAGATAGGCCGTTTTCGGCACGGGACAACGGTTCTGTTGGCAGAGATTAAGATTGATTGCAAGACTGAAAAGCTGTGCACAACACTGAACCATACATATAATAACAGCACAGTGGCAGATTCATGTAGGTAGTACAGGAAACTGAAACTACAATGGTGTTGAGTAGGTCAACTTATTTTAATAGTGCAAAATAAAGGACACTGGTGGTGATACAAACAAAAGCCAAAGTACAAATGGTTCATAGTAATTCAAAAAATCTTTAATATTCCCCTTTTGAATATTAAAACTTGTTATTTCCTCCTTTGACAGTTTCTCCACACACACATGTCCCTACCTGACTTGGCTCTGTTGTAGAAACGTGTGTTGTTGCTGTACGGGCTAAACGGCTGGGAGCTGAACAAACTGTCACTCTCCAGATGCTGGCACATGTTCTCCAAGAACCGCAGCACAGAAGACGCACTGGACACTGAGGGCAGCTTCACGTAGCGGATGCCGTGTTCCGATCGCACTGGGGGAAGAACAGAACATCTATTGGTTTGAATGTGTCTGGTGGCGTCGGACAAACCGCCCGCGCATTCACAGCACCATAAAACAGCAGATGGTTTGGGGTTAGCACCCTCCTTTTTTAAACCCGCATTTTTTTTTTTTTCACCCAATCCCACACTGCATTATACCCTCCCACCCAAGCCAAGCCTGCACAAATCCACAAATTAAAACCCCTCTCCCCACCCCAACCTCACCCACAGCCTGCACAATCCGGGCCCCCAAGGGAGACTCAATCCTAGAACCCCAAACCAGGTTAGATGCACATGTCACTTCTGATTACAGACACAGTGCTCACATCAGCTGCTGCCACGGGCACCATCTTTTAATCCTCCTCTCTCCCCTTTCTCTCTCTCACACACGCACACACCATATTCCTGTGTGCTCCAACCAATTTCACCTGGCTGATTGCTTCTGCAGGACGTACTACACTATTAGAAATTAGAAATTATCTGGCACTTTAACACTTTATTTTAACATTTAACATTTTGGGGTGTATGAGTATTACTTTGCTTGCCAAGAGTCAGATGAACAGATATCAATAGTGTCGGTTAGCTTAGCATTAAGACAGTCACAAAAAAAAAGCCTGCCACAAACCGTTAGTCTGTCTCTTTATAAAGGTTTACTATTATTAACCGGAATTACAACAATCACATCATTCATTAACCCATAGATTATTTGTTGTTTAATCTGGAAATTAAATCTGGAAATCTGTTTATGCCGAGAAAGCGTATTTGACTGAAATCTGATTCTACATACAACCAACTATAATTCTGCAAGCTGTTCTAAGGATTAAAAAGGCAGCATATAAAATATTCAAGAGGTGCTGGCCAGTGACAAGGAACTACACCGATCAGTCATAACATTATGACCACCTTCCTAATAATGTGTAGGTCTCCCTTGTGCCTCCAAAACAGTTGAGACTCATAAGAAAATGGACATGGGCCTTCTGAGGGTATCCTGTGGGTGTCCTGTGGTGTCTGAATGTTGTTAGTGGGGGGCCTTTGGGTCCTATGGGTTGAGGGGAGGGGCCTCTGTGGATCATCCCACAGATACTAGATTAGTTTGGGATCTAGAGAATTTGGAGACGAGGTCAACACCTTGTGTAGTTTTTCATGTTTTTTAAGTTGTTCCTGAAGCGTTTTTGTGCCCGTGTCAGGCTGCATCCTGCTGGGGATAGCTGCTCCCATCAAGGAGTGTCATTGCTATGGGGTGGGGGTGCCTGGTCTAGTCTTGGTGGGTGCTACATGTCTAAGTAACATCCACATGAATGAATACCAGGTCCAAAAGTTTCCCAGCAGAACACTGAATTGTCACAAGATGGTCAATGTTATTCACTTCTCCTGTCAGTGTCCATAATGTTGTGGCTGAACGTGTATATGGTTATGCTAAGGTAACTGACTGTTGGCACTAACTAAACTATTAACTATTCATCTTATACTATAGCCTAAGACAAGAAACCTATGGTCTAAAACCCAGAGTTAATGCCCCTGAATTTAGCTGAAGTTAAATGGGATTTGCTGCTTTCTTTGTTTTATGTAATTTTATATTTGAAACATCTGGTATTTGCACCGTCTTGCAGAGAGAAGCACACTGTGGGGTTCGCTGCATTTACCTCTGATGACCTCTCCTCCCGTATGGGACTGGCTCTGTAGAAACGACAGCAGGACGGACTGCTGGTATGTGCAGTCCACGCAGGCTTGGACAGCCTGCTGGAGCACTGCGTTGACAGGAGCTGGGCCAAAGTGGTCCGGGAGCTGCTGCACTAGTTTCCGGTCCAGATGCGGGCCGTAGTCGCCGTGCTTGTTCACATACACGCACACTGGAATGACACAAAGAAACAAAACATCAGCACACAACAATACAAGAGTGAAATGACATTTTTCTTAATTGCGGAATCAAGCTGAAAACAGTGTACTCAGGAAATATTTCCTTTTGTACACACTGTGGTGTAGATGTAATTTTAATGTGAAAATATCTTGTTGTTCGTTTATTTATCAAACCCTGACTTACTATAATTATTCTAAAGCATCCAGACACATGGAATTTGTTGAAGCCCCTTTTGGTAGCAATTATGGCTTTGGGTTTTGTCAGATGGTCAACATTTGCACATCTGGATTTGGGCAGTTCATCCCATTCTTTCAAGCTCTGTCACATTAGATCGAAGCATGTGAGAACTAATGTCTACAGGTCTCTCCACAGATGTTCTATGGGGTTTAAATGTAGGCCACTAAAAGACAGCCAGAGATTTATTCTGAAGCAGCTCTGGCATTGTGTCTGCTGCTCGCTAAAGGTCATGCTGAAAAGTGAACCATAACCACAGTTTCAAGTCCCTGCACTCTAATTTCTTCAGTGTAGTTTGCTGCACTCATTGTTCCCTCAACCCCACTGTCTTCTTGCCCTTCCATCTGGGAAATACAATAGCATGATGCTGCCACCACCATGCTTCACCCTGGGGATAAACAGGGCCTGGCCTTCACGTTCTTTATGTTCTCAGCGTCCTTTAAATGAACTTTTACAAACTTAAATCTTAATCTCTAGGACAAATAATCTGATAAATAATACATATACCAGGGCAATATTTCTAGAGTGCGTCTCTCTTTAATGCGTGCATGCATACATGCATGAGTTATGTCCATTATCTCAAAACGGAAATTTGAAAAACAAGCCTTACACTTTGACGTAATTCCTGTACTTCGTGTACAGAGTAAATGGAAGTCAACACTAACCAAAGCACTTCTTGCTCAGTTACTCAGTTTAGGCAGAGCGCCAGCTCTACAAAGAGTCTACCGATTCTAAGCGTTTTCCATTTCCTGGTTACTGATGCCATTGTGCTCCTGGGAAAACAGAGATGTCCTTGAATTTCGTGGCTTTTTTTGTCCTGACATACACATTTCTTGGAATATGTGCACACCGAGTGTGACTCTAAACAAACTATGTCTAATTAATTCAAGTTAGCACAGGTGGACCCTCTGTTCTAGACACATTTCGAGGATAATTAAAGCAAACAGTCTGAACCTGGCCACAAGAAGTAGTGGAACAGCAACCCTTAAGAGTTTTTGATCTATGAGGACGTTTCTAAAGTCACTGTGTGTATGTGGATTCATTTTATCTGCCTAAAAGAATAAACTGTGCAAAAAGTGAATGGATCTGAATACTTTCTGAATCCACTAAACATCGAATCCATTTTATCTGTGATTCAGTTTACCTGTGCAAACTACATTTGAGCTGTTGCTAAGGTTGTTGTCCACTGAGACATGGCCGGCGCTGAGTCTGGTCTCTGGAGGAGGAGGAGGAGCTGTAACCGATGAAGCCCCCAGGGACTGCACCACCCGAGGCTTCTTCTGGAGCAAAGCGAAAAAAACAAACAAACCCTTTCTCATTAAAGCTCTGTAACCCACAAAGGATGTTAGTTAATGATTTGTTAATGGTGTGCTTTAACTCCACCACACATGAAAAAAAAAACTGCAAAACATCACAAGTATCCACAAAAACTCTCTTTCCTCAAACAGTCCACCTCTGGCCATGTGTCCACTCCATCAAAATCACGTCTGACATGACACACAAAACATAAAATGACAGGGTCACAGCCGACTGCGTAATAGATTACAACTCTCGTGACATCTCACCTTGTTCTTAGGCTTGGGCCCTCGCTTCTTGTGTGGTCTGGGGGCCAGCTGGACCTCAGAGCCGGGTCCGGCTGGGCTCTGCGATGCTCCATTTACCGCCGCCGCCGCCGCTGCCTCAGCCGCTGCCTTCAGCAAAGCAATAGTCTGGGATTTGGGACGGCGACCTCGAACGCCCTTGCGAACAGGGAGGGGTGGCAAGGGGTTGGGCAGTCGATATGAGGTCTGCATGGAGGAGGAGGAGTTGAAAGAGGAGCGACGTGTTGCTGAGGTGGAAGAAACTGGGGCAAGGAGTGCACCAGGGAGGGTAACTGGGGAAAGAAGAGACAGAAAAATGCATACATAAATAAAAAAAACAGATACTAACCACATATTTGTAGTGACAGCACACAGTGAGAAACAGTTATTTTCATTAGCCACCAAGATATTTTCCCAGTTCATAAATTATTTTTTTGGTTATATTGTATATTGTTTGACAAAGGAAAGTATACAATCCTTTTATATAACAAGTTTGAGCCAATGCACTTTTTGCTTTTGCAGTTATTTGGTAGGTGACTTAACTAATCGATGCAGCTCTACACAAACAACATCCTAATTATATCTGATCTCCATAGAAACACAGGGGCTTCAAATAAAGACGTGCAGAGAATCTCCTTTGCTGTCGGCCCCCGTGCTTGAGCAAGAAAAGGGGAAATGTGGATAAGAAGGAAGACAAAAGACAGGGGAAAATGGATAACTGAGCGGTCCCGCGGAGGAGATTTGTTTGGATTTTTCTCTAGTCCTCTGAGATTGGCAGGTCCTTTGTGCTGAGCCCCTCCCTACACTGAAATCAGAGTCAAAAGTCACGATTCCCCCAGAGACCTGCCTGCTAGACGATTCCTCAACCTCCTCTTTCTTGCAACACAACAAATATAGAGACTGTGGTGATCATGTGATTTTCTTCACACAGATCTAGATATTCTCAAAAGCTTAAACATAGCTGTGAGGTTGTGATCAGTCCTGTGTTACGGACATGTTTTCGACGACAGGCAGCTCATCTTTACGTTTTAACTCGGCCCCTGGTTTCACTTTTGGATCCGAGTAAGTGGCGAAACATACAGGAAGCACCAGTGACTGCTTTTTACGTCAACAGATGCAACTCAAAAACAATTAAAAAAATGAATCTGACTTCACTGCTACTTCATGTTACGCATCAGCCAGAGTATCGGTGGATGTCATGAGGAATGTTATATCTGTTTATTAGTATTGTTAAGATAAATGTCAAAACGGCCTATTCAGAAACACACCTAATGTATTATTCTTGTTCGTCTGTCATTTCTGTGCAATATGTGCTTCTAAGAGCAGTACTCCTATTAGAGTTGGTCATTATGATATTAAATATGGCTAGTTAGTCTGTAAAATATTTTTTGTACCCTTAATTTTTCTCCTGCCTTATTCTACACCAATCTGCCACAACATTATGACTGGAGAAGTACATAACATGACAATTCAATGTTCTGCTGGGAAACTTTTGGACCTGGCATTCATTGGTGTGGATGTTACTCAGACATGTAGCACCCACCCATTCCAGAACAGGCACCCCCACACCATAGCAATGACACTCCTTGATGGCAGCAGCCATCCCCAGCAGGATGTAGCCTGACACAGGTATACACACAAAAACACTTTAGGAAAAACAAACAAAAAAAAAAAAAACATGAAGAAGCACAAGGTGTTGACTTGGCCTCCATATTCACTAGATCCCAAACTGAACGAGTATCTGTGGGATGATCCACAGAGGCCCCTCCCCTCAAAACCATAGGACCCAAAGGCCCCCCATTAACATAGTGTTGCCAGACACCACAAGACACCCTCAGAAGGACCATGTCCATTCTCTGAGTCACAACTGTTTTGGAGGCACAAGGAAGACCTACACAATATAAGGAAGGTGGTCATTATGTTATGCTTGGTCGGTGCATCAAAACTGTATTTTTGTATCGTCTTGCTCTACCGCTGTAACATGTGAATTTGGGACCAATAACCAGTTGTAACTTATCAATCTGCTTAACTGGAAGAGTGCATCTGTGTTATGAATCATCCAATGGTTTTACCAACCTAACTTTGTTTCCAAATTACAGGAAAAAAGCAGCTCAAAACAGACTTGTAAAAATAAACCTACTTGATTGACATTATATAAACTGGAGATTAGGTCCAACTCTGAAATCCTAATCAGCGTAGGTGTTAAGAAAGAAAGAATGTGATAATAAAGAGAGAGGGGAGGCAACATCCACTGTTTCTAGAGAAAAACGTCAGTTTCACCTCCACCACTCTGTTCTATCATTAGCCTAAGCACGACACTGTGATATGATCAGATAATTATCATAGTGAATGTGTGAAAGAGAGAGGGGGAAGCGAGAAAGATAAGCATCTCCTATTTCAATAGCAACGGTGAAAGCGGGGTCCTGAGAGTGCATGTGGAAGCTCTCAAGGGGCCAAAGCTTTCATTAGACCCTTCTTGACTGAAGCAATATGGAGCGACTATGGAAGGTCTACAGTATTCTCTGAGGGGGCCAGCCCCGGCGTCCTGAAAGCTGCTTAATTGGGAAATGAGTGAAAGTGGGCGTAGAATAGAGAAGTGTCTTGTTTCAGGGGGCAAGGGCTCGCTCGGAGGGCACGCCGAGATCAGGCACACAAAGCGCCCTCGCAGAGCAACAGCGATACCGAGCCGCACGCACAGTGGAGCGCTCATTCACTCCAGCACAGAAGCCATAAACCCTACAAAGGCAGATCAAAATTTGTTTGCAGGGTACCAGTCAGTATCAGCAGGTTTTAATTCACCGTAGGAAATCTGAGTCCGTGTGGAGCGGGGTGGGGTGGGTGGAGGGTGGGGGGTGCTTCTCTGATCTTTCCCTCGTGAAAAAAACTATCTAATCCGTTCACATTCACACCCATTATCTATTTCCACACTGGTGATTAATGTCATATTCCACCGTGCATAGGTTTATCATGACATTTAAGTAAAAAATAAAGACTGAGCACTTCTTCTAAACTTCATCTTTAAAAGAAAATCCACTTATGAATTACTTTCATGAAACACTGTTGGCGCGACCGTATCAGGTTGTGTATGCGGTATGTCTCTGCATGCTCCCGCTCTACAGTGAAGCCACGTGAAGTTTACAGTGAGTTAAACTTCAAACACATTTGCTGAAACAAAGCCAAGGCTCTCCTCTCCTGTAACTTGAAACCACGTGGATCTGAACAGTGTTTCAGTGCGAACCTAATGACCGAGCTGAACGCCGGCTTGCAAGAGAAGCAAACCAGGTAAGTTTGGCTAAGGTTCAACATATCCTGTTGATATTATTGCTGCAACCCAGCTCACATTGTCGCTATATATTTTTCCGCTTGCTACTTTTTTCAATTAATTGAACATATGCAAATTTTGCACATTTTTTGCATGTATTGTTTTATTTGATTTTACATAATTTTTACTTGTATTTATTTTATTTTTTATTTTTTAATTATTTTTTTTAATTTCATTTTTTTAATTTAATTTCTTTTTTTAATTTACTTTTTTTTTTAATCTTTCACCTATTTTTCTTTCTACTAGTGGTTCTCAAGAGTGTTTTTTTATGTGCAACTGAGCCAGTGTGACCAAGCAGTTGTGGATCCCTTGTGGATCAATAAAGACTAAGTCTATCTCGTATCCATCTAATTTATGTATGAATGGGATTTGACGTTTTCAATAACTATGCTAAAACATGCAAAAATATTAGGCTCCTCAAATAAAATATTCTAAATCTAAATCTGCTTCATGCATGTAAACTACCAACAAACAAAAAAAAGGATAATTAGTCCTCGCGAATGAACAACAAATAAAGGCAGAACAGGACATAATTAGCATGTATACAGTGCAACCAAGCAGAGCCATATGGTACTGATCATGACTATATAATTTCAACTCGACCCAATGACCTGCGTAAGCCACAGCCTGAGGAAACCAGTGCATGTGTGTGTGTTTGAGAACAGCGCCATTGAGAAGAAGTGTGTCTGCTGTCTGGGGCATGGGGGGAGGGTCTCCACAGAGTTGCCCCTCATCTAATTACCACACACACACACACACACACACACACACCACCATGAAGAGCACCCTCAGTGCAAACAGTTCATTCACCAACGATCACGCGCATGTTGTTCTTTTGAGTGAATTTATAGCGGTATGAAACTTGCCAGCCTCAGGTGTGACCGTGAGTGGAAAGCTGAAGAGGAAGTAACCTAAATAGCTTCAGGCCGTGTGTTTTTTAACACAACAATGTTCTCCTGCTAAGACTCGTCCGGGCTCCAAAACACACACATGAAAAAAAAAAAAAAAAAGAATAAAATCACTCTCTCTTTGAACCCATTGTGAAAAAAGAAGGTAAAATTAGTCTACTTAAAAAAACATTTGTTATCCACAAATCCTTGCCTGAGCCTCGCACAAACTAATTCCCGACGTTTCACACACATAAAAAAAAATAAATAAATCAAAAACACACGGAGCTCTAAAACTTAATTAAAGCCAACAATACTGTTAAACCTCAGACTGAGTCATTTTGTCTCTTGGCGGCGGCCAGTCTTTTACGACGAGTTACAATCAATGCAAGTCATTCAAAAAAAAAAAAAAAGTCTTCATGCTAAACAAAGGAAACTGTGTCAAATAGCAGCTTTAACCATTTAAACCCAACACAGAGGCTGCTGCGCTCGTGAATCAACTTTTCATCCCAACTGCAGATTTGGCTCTCACGTTCCCTTTCTGTGTTTCTACGTTTCACGGCAATATCACAAAGAAAAGCAGGAGGTTTCCCGTAAGCAATCTCAGCTCTTCAGTGCCCAGATTACAAGAAATATCAACAAGCGAGAATATGTGAGGTGCAACTAGCACTTTGTGATTAGAGCAAATCATGATTATGGCCATGTTTTACGTGAAATGTTGTCCCTTGAAACACAGAAATCCTAAAAAGAACTCAGATAAAATCTAACTTTATAAAAATATTTAGTTTTTCTTTCTTTTCTCCAAAAGAACAAAGAGAAACAACTTGGTAAACAAAGCAAACTCACCAGGAAATCCCCACGGAAAAAAGCAGAAGTTCAGTGCTACAGTTGTGGCTTCAGTCGTAGTAGCAGTAGTAGAAATAGCGTAGGCAGCAGTAGTGATAGTAGTAGTAGTAATGTCTGTAATACTCAGTACAGCTGCTTCCTGGTTCTATCTTTGAAACAACTCTTTTCTCTCTAGCCGTCGTTTGACTGCTTCTATTTTTACCTCTTCTTAACTTTCTCTAATCTCCTCCTCTGCGCCTCATTGTCTGCTTTCTGCGTCTCTCGCTCTCTCAGCTACGTTCGCAGTTTTTTTCTCCGTGTGTGTCTCTCTCCCCTGTCCCGGCAGTAGCCCACAACAAAGCCCACGCTGCTGCTTCTGCTTCTGCTGCTGGCTGAAGCCGCTGCAAAGCTTCCCTCCCAATGAATGAGCAGGAGGAAGGGAGGGGAGGAAGAAGAGAGTGGAGGGGGGGGGGCGAGTTAGATTTGCATAGAGGGGATTGTGGACTGAGGGTGGGAGGGGAGAAAGACCGGGTGGGTGTGGTGGGTAGGTGGGGAGCGGAGGAGGGAGTTGAGCCCTTTATTAATGTTATCTGTAGGCCATATCGACAGCCTACATCAGTCACCTGCTTCTAAGCAAACCTCTGGGGNGGTAAAAGGTTAAAGTGGATCAGAAGAGTCCTGATTGAAACGGGTGAAATGGGGGCGAACTCCTGGAGCTGGAGCACACACACATATGGAAGCTTCCACTCAACATACAGACGACTCTCACGACCCAGAAGGAGCCCCCGCCCTCCCCTTCAGCGTAACCCTAGCCTATTCAGGCATTCCCCCGATGAAAGATGGCCAGGTCCAGCATCAGGAAGCAGTGGCATGGTCGGATATCACCCCGGCTCTGGAAACAATGTGGAGCAGAGCGGTCAGAGGAAGCCCGCATGGAGAAAAACAGTGCCCTCAAAGGAGACGTCTTAATCTGCCGCTAAAAGTCCAAACAGGAGTGATACCGGTGCAGATTAGAGAAAGAAATGTACTCTTCTGCAGCTTGGTGTTTGGTGAAACTTGGTAAAACTATTCTTGCACTTACAATGCACTTTTTAAGAGGATTTTTTGCGAGAGTCACAACAGGAAATTTGATTTGCTTAGCCTACGAGCACCAAATCAGAAAAAAAAGCAAGAAAGGCAGCAATATATTTATGCAAATGTGCAGATTTCTTTGTGTTTTTCATACGAATATATTAGTAAAATGCCTCACTAACAACTCATCTTATTCATACATATTTAATGTAGCTGAGATTTAATGTATATATATAAAAAATTTTATTTTGTGCAAAAAATCTGTATTATTTTGACCCAAATAAACAAAGACGACTACCAGAGTCTGCTAACGCTGAGAAATGTTCTGCCCTTGTTATTCACAAACCACCATTCTTCATTTAAATCAACAAACTAGCATGTGTCACATCAAAAATCCACGATATCGAAGCCTCACTGTACCCAAAAAGGAAAATAATAATTACGCCTAATCTTGGCATCTTCCTTCGCTTCTTTCAGAAAAAAATAAAATGTAGCAGGGTCGCAACAGGACAGTGTTGATGAAAGCTAATTAGAATTTTTAAACACAGTAGTAATTACAGAGTCTCTCACTCCCTTTTCTCACATGCAGGGCTAATTATCAGCTCATTAACACCTCGACCGGCCCTGCTCATTCACTGGCTGCTTTTCATTCTTCTTCAGCCTAGTCAGGGTTAAATCTCTGCTCACACAGCAGACCTGGAAGATGGATCAACAAAAAAACAAAAAAACAAAAAAATGGGATTTTGGCTTGGATCTAAAAAACACTTCAGGTACAAATTAAAATTCATGTTGCGTTATGCTGCGTAGGTCAGGACTATGTTAAGCATGACTTATTTACAACAAATCCCAGGGAACTCAGGAGCTTACTTTTTCAAAACAACAAAGACGTCTGACAAATCCGCTCACTCCAGCAGAAAACGTTTATCTCCTATATCAATTCAACAGGTCATTTTTCTGGGGGTTTGTGCTGCCAGTGTGGCTTTTTAATGACTTCTTCTGTAAACTCAACAGCCCGGCTCAATGCATTTGTCTTTACTGCTGTATGTTTCCAGCGGAGCCATTACTCTCAACTGCGCCACGACGCTGTTAAACAAATTATAAAAAATTGAGAGAAAAAAAAGGAGTCAAGTTTTGTCTATTTTTTTTCATATGGTGTAAAAGTACTAGTTTTAGTCTCATGGGAAGGACAGTCTCCACGATGTCTTAATAGTGGTTCACATAATTAAGGTCGTATGATTACAGAGTCGGCCAGCCAAGGATTAAACAACCATCATTTAAGAGTACGACACAGTTTACAATAAATCTGGGTTTAAATTAATTGAATTACATGTTGGCTGGTGTGTGGTGAACATATTTGTTTGGTTTTCAGTCCGTTCCATCAGATACTAGCAAAATCATGTGGTTTAATATCATGTGGTTTTACTCAGACTATTTACTTAAGCAGCAGTACCAGTACTTCAATACTTACAATACTAGTACTTTACACTATGTTACAAGGAAATAACCATATTCCAAATCTTAAAACTAAAGAATATTACTTAGGGCAAGATTAAATTATAAAAATAATTTAAATATATTATAAATTAAAGTACATTAAAGTATGAAAACAAAAATGTACATTATAAACTAACTCTGGTCTTGCCATTGTTCTATTTTTCATATTGGATTATAATTATTGATGGATTAACAGTTTATTAGATGACTGGTTGAGTTGATTTTACACATTTTATGTACTGTCTGGCAGCTTAATTTATTTTAACATTGAATTGTACTTCACATGATTCATTAAACTATTATACAATCTGCTGTTTATTAACGCCAGCCGATAGGTAAATGTAGTGGAGTAAGAAGTATAATCTCTTCCTCTGAAATATAGTGGAGGCGATGAAGAAAGTACCATTAAATTGAAATACTTCAGTAAAGTACAAGTACCTCAAGTCCACAGTCAACACCTGAAGTATAGTAAACCTAAAGGGACAGTATAAAGGAAGTTTTTTTTTAAGGGGTTGAGGAATTAGATGCCAATAGAGAAAAAACACAAGCAAATTAAGAAATTGTATTTATCAATTCAATTAGATTAAAACTCACAACACAAAAAAAGTGATGAAAATGGCTTTGATGGATTAGTTGCTCAGAACTTTCATCACTAAAAAGGACAGAATAAATTTCTAAATATTATCAGAGACATCAGTCTGTAAATTAATTATTTGAGTGTATAAGGAGTCACGTCGATCAGGACATTCAGATTACAGCTAATTACAAACACCACTGACAAGAAACAAATATAAACAACTCCAAAAGTCCTACAATTTAGAGCAACAACTGCCTCTAAGGCAGGTTCATTGCTTTCTTTGGATCCCCCAGAAACATTTCTGTTATCATTTGCTCTACTTGCGTTTCTGTATTTGCTGGTGAGTATTTTCATTTCACTTCTGCATTTAATTCTGTTGTGAGTATTTACAGCAAATGTCGTGACAAACTAATGAAGACTCTCTGTGAATTTTCTTGTATTTTTTGTCTATTTTCATGTTTTTTTTTTAAGTAGAGCTCTATAGTATAGTATAGTATAGTAAACACCACCCAAACACTAGTCGGCACTGTGTCTTTTTTCCCAGTCTGGTTAATTTGTGTCTCTACTTCCTGCTTCACTTTCAACAAAGGTGACTGAAACTTTCACCAAAACTTTGTCTTCAGCTTCTGCATCAATTTGACCGGATCGTATGCAGGCGCTAACACCATAGCGCTAGGACCTCCCCAGAAATGTAACCACGTGCCGTGGCGACGCAGACCACAAGAGCTGTGACAGACAGACAGACACTTTAGTACTTCCGGCTGCATCTCCATCTCCGCAATTTTCAAATTGATTGTTCTGAATCAATTAAAAGATGGAACACATCAAGGAAAGGTTAACTGAGGAGGTTCGGAGCTACAAACATTTGTATGACTCGTTTTCGGCAAAAGTTTCAGTAGAAGTAGAAAGTGAAGCAGGAAGTAGAAACAAAAATTAACCGGACTATGTGCGTCGGTTACGCCATCTAGTCCTGCAGTGCTTTAAATGAGGCTTTAGTATTAGTCTTGCATGGAGCCACGTCTAAAGCAGAAATAACGTCCCTCCGGTCTATCGACACATAAACACTGGACGGAGGCTGTAAACCTCACTGCATCACTGCACGAGGACTGAGAACAGACCCTGACAGACGTGTAACTGCTGTCATCCATCAGCTACAAGGAGAAAATCCAAACAAACACACACACACACACCTCCCATTAATCAAGGCTGCCGGCCTGGGTTACTTAAAGCCACATGCTTCCTAACCAGTGCGCACCAACAACAGGGTAAAAGGGAGGAAACTGCTAAATGGCAACTGATGAAATGTAACAGCAAACACGGTGATGATTGATATTTATTACACCTGCTAAACTTGATCACAACATCAATTTCAGAGTCAACACACTCGCTCCAGAGCAATCTGTCAAAGGGATTTTGATGGATGGCGAATGTCTAAACATCTGCCAATGAAACTAAACAGCTAAACCTTGAACATTCGGCTCTGACATTAGAGCAAATCACATGGTGACGTATTCCTCTAAACATTGAGCGTAATTAGCATTTAATTGCTTCCTGATTGATAATTAATAGCTCACGACTGCTTTCATACTTTTATAATACTGTATCAGTCAAAGCTCTTATTTCCAAAGATACACACCAGGAATGTTCTGTCTGTGTAAGGTTCAGGGGTCCCACATGGGGCCTAGGGAAAAACGAAGACTACATAAAAACACACAGAAGGAAGCAGCATGTGTTTAGTCTTAATACGAGCATCTGAACTTCTCGCGAAACATCCCAGTAAACTGAAAAGGCAGAAGAGACACCAAATAAATGAAGTAGGCATAAATATAATTTAAATAAAAACTTGACTGAAAGTTGCACCGGAATCTGTGTCATTTGTGACGAGGGCAGCAGGTCTCTGTGTCAGCAGAAATGACACCATTGCAAAAGAGGTTTGCATCTTCGGTGAGGCTTCAAGGATTAAATAAAGACGATCAAATAAAATACACCTTTGCTGATTCGATCAAAGAAGAACTGATTTGTACAAAGCCACCAGCAAATTAAATTATTCTTCTGACCACACAAGCAATGCAAACTCAAAGCAGACAGTTTCTCCACATGTTGTTAAGAGAATATGAAAAGGAAAAGCAATAATTGATTGAATTACATGTTTTAGAAAATGGGTTTCTAGTTTGATATGAATTATTCTCAAGTTGTAGATAATTAATTATGGATGCATTAATAATGTGAAATGGTTTTAAAAGGTTCACAAGGCTTTACAAAAAAGAAAATATACTTGTATAACTAGATTTAGATTGATTTGAAACTGTTGGTGGTGTTTGTCCTTTCATAATTATTTTTCTTCAAATTAACTACCTTATTTATAGGTCACAGCTTAAATATTTAATTTAGAGAAAAACCCTTTTGCATGTAAAACAGGATGAATAAGATATGAGGCAGGTCACATTTATATTAGATGAAGAAAAAACACAGGACG
>JASGAT010349209.1:0-21893 GCA_030220025.1 Chelon auratus | reverse complement strand
TAGCGCAGTGACGCGCGTGCGCTGAGTGCATTGATGCGCGTGCGCTGAGTGCATTGATGCGCGTGCGCTGAGTGCATTGACGCGCGCGCGCTTCCCCCCCTCTTTTCAACAGAGCATGCAAACACATAAACTGAGGGTGCAATGCATGCTTATGCACCCTCGTAGAACCGGGCCTGGCAATAACCAACTGTGTACTTTTATATTTATTTATATGTCTCTCTGTTTTTAATTTCACAAAGTTTATATTTTGTAGAATAATAGTTTTGCTATTTAAAATGTTTACCTTTTCTTTCTATTTTTATTTTTTAATCCTGACTCAGGAAACCTTGCACAAGCATTCCAATGTACCTGTACTTTTTGTACCTGTGCAAATGGCAATAAAGTCTATACTATTCTATTCTATTTATGTCTTCACAATAAGCAGCACATAAATAAAGGACAACTCACCGTTTATAACTGGAGCGTAAACTATGATTCCTGCCAAGTTTGGCTCTGACACAGTCTTGTCCAGAATAAGTCCTCCAATACTAAAAGAAAGAAAACCCCCAAAACATGCTTTTAGAAGGATTATTCTACACACTACTGGCAACACAACACATTAGTAAACTCATCAAAATAATCCTGGCAGGAGAAGATTTAGAAAGAAATGCAACGCTGCACTGATCGAAATAAAGGAAAAATGTATATGGGCGTCTACAGAGCTTGATGGGGGAAGAGGTTCAAGTGAAATGGAGGAATTTAGAGTCGCCAGGATGATTTGTGATGGAATGAAAGTGAAGGAGTTTGCTAACACACCAACAACTAGAGATATACACTGTTGCCCCCAAAGTTGAAATAAAATATTTTTATTTTTTATCTTCTCATGAAATGACTATGACAGCATGATTCATATGAAAAGGACTAAAAAGAGCAACGTTTCTGAAAACAATAGTATTCTGACTTTATAGGAAACTGTGTATAAGTACCACCTTCTCTGACTGATGACTTGTTAATAAGTCAAAGGTCACTGACCTATTACAAAGCGTAAATGATTGTTGGGACAATGTGTCTTGCAGATTTCATTGTCAAGAATTGCTTGTAACTTTCTCTTAACACCCCTTTGAGGACTATGTACCACCTGCAGCGTATTATCTGTCATAATTTGAGAAAAGCCTGAAATTCAGTGAGATCTCTACCACAATTACACCACTGATTCTTGCACATTCTTGCACAAACTCTGTAGCCTATACTCAGGAACAGGACAGGGGGAGGGGAAATTTAGAAACTGCCTCGCACTCCTCTGAGCGTCTGGTGTCAGGAGGTTAAAAGCCATTTCAGATTTAGAGTGGGGAGATAAATGTTCACCAGATGGCTGACTTTTTGAGTGTTAACTTAAACATTTGAGGGTCACAAGAAATCCAGAGAAGGTGGAGTAAATTATCACCGGCATCCAAGGAAGATAATGCCCTAACTCCCTAGATGCCCCTAACTCACTCCTTCAAGTGTGCTCAGTACACTGTGTGTGTGTGCAGTATAAATGCAGAAGGCAAATTTCCATACAGGACAATAAAGTTCTATATATTGAATAGTAATAAGGTGCATATGTTTGTTAGTTCTTGTTTTAATAATCTGAATATTGCAGAATATTTCCTCAAACTTTGAGCTTTTTGTGTTCTGTATGAATATGATTTTTGACATAATGGAGTCAGCTTCACTTTTAACTAATCTAATCACATATAAATGTGTAAAACGTTAAGCATTATGAATGCATATGCGAGCTGTAAGCTCAAGGTGACTACCTGCTGATGACCATTGCTGTAATGATTGGTTCCCAGCCTGTCCGCAGCAGGATGTGAGTCGCTGGGTGTTTGGAGGAGACAGCCACCCAGACGGGGATCAGGCATAAATATAAAAGGTCCACCAGGTACAACACGTATGGATAAATCTCTGCCAAAAGAAACAGCAATTTTTTCCACTAGGAGGACACCTACAGTACAACTATGACCCGTGTTTGAGGCATGTGGGTTTGGATCAAGGGTCACAATGGTGTTGGCCAAAACTGAAAAATGCATGGTCTCTGGATATTAGACGAAACGCGTTACTCTTCACTGCCGTCCTCATCTCACTCACCCATGAAGGAGTAGAACCACTGACTGAAGCAGGCCAGCAAGGCAAGAGTGATGAGATCTCCAAAGCTAGCTGCCATAGGTGTGGCCACGTTGTCTGGGTTTATTCCCAACCGCTTGGAACCAATGATCACTCCCACCATGACAATACCTGGTTAAAAACAAGATAAAGAATGCGGCTACACTTCATCTTTATGTTGAGAATAAATTTGATACTCAGCCAAAAGGGGGACAGTAGTCGCAATTGCCAATGCAGCCCATAATTCCTTGCTTCCCCTCTGCCTCTGTGGCTCTGAGGTATTAATAATAAGTCTGTGATTAAACTGAAATTGTGGTTTGATCCAGAGACATTCTGCGAACAAGAATGAATAAACCACAAAAGAAATATGAATGATGGCACCTCTCAGTTCCTACTCATCCTTTTTATGTAGGTTCACGAAAAAAATCACATGAATCATTCCACGAAAGTAGAGCAAAGAATGAAAGTAACAACTCTTTAAAGAAACAGCTGTGAAAATTGATGACGTTAACAAAAATGGAGAAAACCAGGATGTATTTCTCAGCAACCCAGAGGTGAGGACCTGTGGACGTATTCTTTTATGTTTCACAGCTAATTAACAAGAAGTCAAGAGGACTGAAGCATTGTGTCTTGCATATGTTTAAGCTTTAACATTCTTAGCATGGGCAGTGGTTCAATGATTTTTGTCGTTACCTTGCAGCAACGAAGCCATAAAAGCAGTAGAAACACTGGTTGAACACAGGAGCACCATGTGATTTAATGGCATCTTTCCCTCTGCCATCCAGCCCAGCAGAGTTGCCATGAGGGACGCCAACAGACCCAGCACAGTGGCTTGTAGCTGAGAAGTGAGAGCAGTATTAACTACAACAACTTCAGTTCTTGATAGGTTGCAATAAACTCACAATTGGCAAATGAATATGAAGTACCTGCTTGAGCGCCAGATTCCCAATAATCAGCATCCACTTTTCTCTGACAGATTCAATCTTTCCTGCATTCACCTGACAACATCAGATATATGTTAAGGAGAGTCTTTTGTCAGCTGAAAACTGAACTTAATGTTTTTGCAGTGGCACCAATACTTTTCTATAGTTCTACTTCAACTTGAGTCCAACTATATAATAATTGATCCTTTGGGGTAAAACAAACTGATAGATTTCTTGTGAGATCTGAAGAAGCTGGCCTCTTATTTGCTTTGTCATCCAACCTCTAAATTTTGAGCATGAACACAAAGATTATCATACACTGACAAAATTTTCATAAAATTTTGTTAAAGGGAGCTTAAACTATAAAATAAATTATCACTTAAATGTAGGATGTTAATAAAAGTAAAGAAAAAGGAAGTAAGAAAAACAGTTAAAGGATAAAAGTAAAGCATTTATTGGTGATTTGGGCCCGATAGGTGGAGGTAAGGTTTAGCAAGTTTGTTTATTTGTTATGCTAGCCTGCTATCTAGCCCTTGATAAATCTTAGCTTGCTGGCTAGGATTTGTTCGTCATAAACTCTTTAGTGTTTGCTTCATGCAAATTGGCTAATATAAAATGAATACGTTGCATGTGAATGGACAGTTTGTCCTGCCATGGGAATGACTGACTGATATTATAATAGATTTATAAAACTTAAAAATAGATCTTAGTTTGTTGTATTTTCTTATTTAAAGTAAACCTTTTTATAACCACTCAAAATCTGTTTCATTTATTGACATATAGAGTAATGTTTTATTTTCCTTGTATTATAGTTTTAGCATTTTAACTTAACTCAACTTAAGATGTTTAGTTTTAACTGTAGCCCGTTTTGCTCATGAAGTGTAATGGATTGTGGCACCTCAGTGGATCTAAGGGATCTAGGGTTAGGAATCCCTTCATTGTAGTTTGACAAACTGGGGGCCCCAAACATCATCTTGCTTAGGGTCCCCACTAGGCTAGAAACGGCCCTGCTTTACAGGAGGTCGATGTAGTATTCCATGAAAAATAAAAATGTTTTATGTTGAGTTTGGAGCTGATCTGTTCTCAATTCATGCTGTTGAATGATCCAGAGAGGGTATTGGGAAGAAACACAACAATAATACAGACATAACTACCTAAAAACTGGACACAAATCTAATATTTAATTTAATATCTCAAGGATTTATCAAAACAGCTAGAATCTTTTTACATGAATTAGGACCATTAATGACACCAGAATAGGACTGGCTCAAAATAAACCACATGATGATCATAATAAAGGAACCTGTCACCCTGTGCAACAGGGAAGTTTTTGGACCGCAGTAGATGTTTATGGCTTTATAGTCAGTATCAGAATGTGATATAACTGTGGTATAATTTGATCATAAAATACTGTCCTGTTCCACAGCAACGTGTCGGATTTGAGAAGTTGCAATGGTTAGCAATTATTTGTGCCGCTGGATATTGTGCTGCTGGCCGATCTGCTGCTCATCACAGGTCAGTGAGGAGTTTCACACCCATGGTTCAAGACAGCAAAAATATAATTCTGAGAAAGACGTTGCAGTCAGCCTTCAAGTCCATTGTGTTCTTAATGTGCTCTTTTGCCCATCTCTTTCAGATTTTCACATTCCACTGTATACTTTTAGCCTAATGTCTTGACATTTTACTTATGTTGTGCCGGTAGAATAGTACAGTATGAAGACCTTCCTGACAAGTAGTCACAGGTTTTACACATATTGGTGTTTCTGTATCTGCAGTGGCAAGCACATGCTCACAGCAGTTGAGAGTCTTGAGGCCAGAGTCATTTCCAGGTTCCCCTTCATGCCTAGAACAGCTGGGACCAGAATGAAGATCTCTGTGATATCCTGGAACACCTCCCAGTTCTGACATGAAAACACATACAGGGTGCAAAATACAGTTGTAAACTTCTGAGCAATATTCTCATCACAAACAGGCAATAGTTTTTTTTGAGGCAATGTTCCCTCAATCATCAATAGAAATGATGACACTCATTTGAGATAATCTATGCTCCAAATTCCCCCTGTGTCATGTTATAATTTTTTCCTGTGTCCTCACCTGAACCATATCAAGCAGCAACCCGGCAGAAATTGTCCCAAGCCCGGCGAGCAGAAACGGCACCAGGATCTGCAGCACCATGGAGCACACCGACTCTGCGGGCGCACCTGACCCGCCTGCATCCTTTGCTCTCGTGGATCCGCTAAACCTCGACCCACTGTAGAGTTCATTGGGGAGCAGAGAGTCTGTCTCAGTGTAGTCTCGTGGCTCGTAATGGTGGCCGTTGTTGAGTGGTGATATGTTTCCATTCGAGTTCAAATGTTGTTGCCTTCCAGAGAGATGGGATAAGGATGGGTTGGGACTGTATTGTTGGCTCACGTTCGCTCCCTCAGAGCCACTTTGGAGAAGTTTCTTACTCTGAGACTCTGGGACAACCATGACGAAAAGTCGGGTGTGCCAGGAAGTCGTTCCTGCTCCTCTGGTTGCTGATGCAGAGAACAAATTAGCCACACGAAACAAGAATTCCTTGACAATGAAAATAAAACTAATAACCTATAACTTGTAACACACAGAATATTTACAAGCATCAATTATTCAAGAAATAGCTTGAAAAAAGTGAACGGCAATTTTTGTGTCAAAAACTCAGATCACTATTAGTTATAAATATTTGTATCAGACAATGATGACATTTTGAGATAACAGAACTTTTAATACATATCTCACCGCCATGAAGAAATCAAAATCAACCTTAGCATGATAATTGCTCGGCTGCTGCTGTTTTAGAGTCATCTGACAGCACGGATTGCCTGCATTATCATTCCTCATGCCCTTTTCCCATCACCCACACTGAGGCTGCGTTGTTTAACTGACACAATACACTTATCTGACATTCCCGAGAGATGAGCAGGTTCTAAACAGCTGAGGTTAACAAGTTATAAGACAGGAATTGTATAAAATATAATGTTTTTTTTTCCAAAAGCTGCAAAAATATGTCTGACAGTGTATCAAAATGTGTCAAAATACTCTTTATAATCCATTTTATCCAATGAAATATGATATAATTTTTACGTATATTAAATAATGTATAGTTTAGAATCAAGCAACTTCAAATTATGAAACGCAAAGTTTTTGTAAACAGCGAAGTTATAAGCATCGCACAGCTGTGACCCAAAAGTAAATCATTCAGGGCAACGTGGTTAATGTTATAAATGTAAAGTCCTGCAGACACACAATATTACACATAACAAACACAATAATTACATGTGTTAAGAATCAAAAGTGTTGAGAACAGAACTTGAGAGATGGAAATTATGATGGAAAATTAATTTCCAACGCCTACTTTCTCTTAGTATGTCTCAGTCTCACTAGCATCTCTGCTAACACACTCAGTCGTGAATCATCTTGTTAAAAAAAGTGTTAATTTAATAGTTTAAGCAACATTTGGGCAGTAAGTGTGAGTTGTACTGCAAAATAAACAGAAAAACCTTACCTTGTTATTGAACCATAGAAGAAGGTGAGGTGTGTATCCTAGCACGGTACTGGTGACCGTGACTCTTCCTCCTCCCAGACTCCGTTGTCGTCTGAATAGTGTCTTGAATCTCCACTGTGGCATTATCCCCGCCTACCCACACACACACACAGACTCATACACATGCAGCACATATCTTTACTTTCTGTTATATCCAGTGTTTGCATAATCAGATGCAGCAACAGCCTGCAGAAGATAGACAACACAACATACTACACATGTTTATTGTTTGTTTGTTATATACTATAATATACCATACAGCAGCCTAACAACTATATGCACCAGTCAGGCATAACATTATGACCATCTTCCTAATATTGTGTAGGTCTCCCTTGTGCCAAAACAGTTGTGACTCATGGACATGGGCCTTCTGAGGGTGTCCTGTGATGTCTGTCAACAGGATGTTGTTAGTGGGGGCCTTTGGGTCCAATGGGTTGAGGGGAGGGGGCCTCTGTGGATCATCCCACGTACAGATACTTGATCAGTTAGGGATCTAGTGAATTTGGAGGCCAGGTCAACACCTTGTGCTGTTCTTCATGTTTTTTTAGTCGGCTGCTGCCATCAAGGAGTGTCAATGCTATGGGGTGGGGGTTTCTGATCTGGTCTAGGTGGGTGGTACATGTAACATCCATAAATGCCAGGTCCAAAAGTTTCCCAGCAGAACATTAACATCACAAGATGTTATTTACTTCTTCTGTCAGTGGTCATAATATTGTGGCAGATCGGCGTATCATAATTAGTTAGATAATATCTATCTATCTATCTATCTATCTATCTATCTATCTATCTACGGTCCACTCCTCTGGACTCTATTTCCCATGAGCACTAGCGGCCATTCACAAAATCATAAGATCCATCATGGGATCACATAGCTTCACTTTTTAACTGCAGAGTGTCGGTGTTAATTGGGACATATATTTTGGCAGCATGGCGACAGAAACCATCACACCCGACTGGGAGTTTGACCGTTTTGATGACGGTTCACAAAGTAAGTGCACCGTCTCGTCCTGACATACAGAGAAAGATAGCGACGTGCTAACTTTAACAACATTAGCATCCAGCGCTAGCTTGTGTAGCTAGCAAGACGCTGCAGCACTGGGCTCCGTATATTTGCTAGAAGAAAACAAATCTGTCCGATTCAGTCGTTTTCTCATCATATAAGTACACTGGAAATTATTTAGCGTTAGTTAAAGTGAACCTCCAGCATGAATAGACTATGTACAATGTAAAGTGTAAACTCCAGACATTACGGGATAGCTTTAGCCAAGTTAGCAAACATTAATCAGCGCAGTCTGTCACGCACAGCTGATCCGTTTGACAGCGACTACAGCACAAGTAATAAAACCTTTCTCCCATTTATTTTTGTTAAACAAAAAGGAACCATTGCTACATGACTTGGGGATTTTGTTGTTTGCGTTGTGCTTGTGCATATAGTACTTCTTCCTCTTTATGGCTTATAAAATATAAAACATTAACTCCAGACAGGTTTGCTTATTTGCATTCTAGTCTCTTAATAATGGGACTGAATGTGTTCAAGTTAAACGGTATTTTAAACTATATATTTTAGTTTATTATATATTTTGTAGCTATATTTGCTAATGATGGGGTTACTATTGTATATCTGAACAATGCCTAATAAGTTTATAACATAATCATATGAGTAATTTTACACTCACTTTACAAAACATTAGATACACTAGTGAAAACTAATACATTCTAATATAACAGTCCTGCATCATGACTGTTATAATGTTTAGTTTGTATTGAAGTAGTGTAAGAAATGTGCTAGTTCAACTGTAGTTTGTGACACTATTAAACTGGATTTAATTGAACACAACAGGATGCAATGCCATACTTCTACATCTTGCAGCATCCTAAATGAAAACACAGTTGAATCAACACCTGCCTCAGTTATTTTAAACAAATGCCAAAAACCATAACCGTGGCGACGATTTTAGTCTAGACGTTGCAGTGGTGGAACGTTTACAGATTTAAGTACTGTGAACTCAAAAGTGTTTTTTAATACAATAACTGTCGGTCACTCAAAGTCTCAAACCTTCCGTCTGTCAGAAATTCACACAGAGGTTCAGCTAAAGAACTACACAAAGTTTCTGGAGGAGTACACCTCACAGCTGAAGGGTATCGAAGAAGCTCTGGACGACTCCATCGGTGACGTGTGGGACTTTACTCTGGACCCCATCGCTCTCAAGGTAAGACACCAAAATTGAGTGGCGGTAAAACCACCTTAAAAACATGTTTCTCTTGCACAGTTTAATCTTGTGTAATTTCCTTCCTAATGGCATCTCCTCTCTTTCAGCTTCTCCCCTATGAACAGTCATCTTTGTTAGAGTTAATCAAAACAGACAACAAGGTAAATAAAGAAAAACAAAAGTTGCAGACTTCAATATGCACAAACTTGTTTGAGACTTTTTAATAACTGCGGCTTGTGTTGTGTGCAGGTTCTAAACAAAGTCATCACAGTGTATGCTGCTCTCTGTAGTGAAGTGAAAAAGCTCAAGTATGAGGTAAGCTCGGTTTGTTTGTGTGTTAGGTTTGTGCTTTATCATGAGTGTATCTTTAAGGTCTAACAGATGTGTTTCCTACTAACTTTAAATAGTCATCAGTGGAATCAAAATGTTGGTATCTTTTAGTTTGTGTAGTTCTGTGATATACTGATGTGCTGTGGATGTTTTTTTTGTTTCCAGGCAGAAACAAAGTTCTACAACGGCTTATTGTACTACGGAGAGGGAGGTAATCACTATTTACATTTATTCCAGGTTTGTCCGGTGCCTCTTAATTGACTGATTAAAATAAGACACACATGTGTGTTTGTGTTTCAGTGTCTGACACCAGTGTTGTTGAAGGGGAGGCCCAGATTCAGATGGGTAGATTCATCTCATTCCTACAGGTGGGTAGTGAATCATTTCAGTTAGAACGTCGTGTAATGAAGTCAAGAAGACGTTCATGGATTCTCTCTTTGTGCTTTCACAGGAACTGTCGTGCTTCGTTTCAAGATGTTATGAAGTGGTGGTCAGCATTGTTCACCAGCTGGCCGCCCTCTACAGCAGCAACAAGTAAGATCTATGAGCAGAAGTTACACAGTTGATGTACTGTTCTTGTTGGACCGGTTTAAATAGACTCCTTTATAGAGAGAGGCTTCAGACCCACTGCGATCAGACAAAACATCATTTTATAGTCTGCACTCTAATTACACTGAAATTCCTCCCCCACTTCAAGTCCTCGCAGATGGTAGTGTCAAAATGTTGGCACCAGTAAGTAAACCCTCTTTAGTGTTTCTTAGACATAGACATAGAATGTAAGCAGAGGCAAAGAAGTAGGGGCTTTTTAACAGATGTCTGCACTTGTTCGTCCCTGATGAGGGTTTGTGTCATCAGCTAATTTCAGGATCTTGAATGATGAGTCACCAGAGGAGCAGTCACTATATGGAGGCCTGATGCCAAACCTAAAAGTGTTGGCAACAGTAATTTCCTATGTTTAACCTGCTCCTCCGCTCTATAGCTGAGGAGGGTTGTGATTGCCAGCATGGAGAGCTGGCAGAGTTGGTGTTGTAGGTTGTAGGATGCCCGGAACAATCCTATATTAAATGCTCAGCTGTCATCCATAAAAAGGATTCCCTTCATACCTCCTCTGGGAATTAAAATGCTCCAGAGCGAAGAGCTTTTTTGCACAGACCTGTGTGTAAACTGGAAGGGGTCCAGCAATTGAGTGTTGTTTTTTTTTCTTCTTTTCATCATCACAAGCCTTTCAGAGCATTTCATTACTGTCAAGACAACTCCTCTGATGCAAGCTTTTTTTTTTTAAGAACTTTTTACAAGCGCTTGAAGCTCGACTGAGTCGGTTCCAACAATAGTTTGTTTAGTCATTCATCTTCTGTAACCACTCGTCCTGTGAAGGGGCTGGAGCCTATCCCAGCTGTCATCGGGCGAGAGGCAGGGTACAACAGTTTGTAATATTTCAATTTACTGCGAGGATGTTCGTGCCAATATATATATATTTGTCCTCGATGAAAAACGTTACAATATCAGTGAGCACTCCCATTTCCGGGTCTCAATACACATTACACATTTTACCGTTATAATAGAAGATAAAATGTACTAAAGTGTCTTCTTTCTCTTATCTCAGGGGCGCAACAAAAATCATCGAGTCATCAGGTGTCCATTTCCAAGTGAGTTTTTAAGACTGGTTAAGATCTTTAGTGAGTATTCATTAATATTTGCAATCGCTTCTCACCGTGTCTGTTCTGCTTTCCCTCTGCAGATAGTGTACGAACACCTGGGGGAGCTGTTGGTGGTGCTGCTCACACTCGATGAGATTATGGAAAATCATGGCACGCTGAAGGATCACTGGAAGATGTATAAAAGGTTAACACAGAGACACACAACACGCACAACTGTTGCCGTCACTGATATAAAGGAATCGCTTAAGCCAAATATTATTTATATTCATTGCATGTGCTGTATGTTCATCTGTTTTTTTGGTAGTGAAGAAAACAGGTCAGGAAGCAAGGAATAACTAACTTTCCATTAAATATCAAAATCCCTTTTTGCTCTTATACATTTATGTTGCGTAAATTTTTATCTATAACTGTACTATTCTCATCTAGGTTATTGAAATCCGTACACCATAACCCTGGGAAGTTTTCCATCCCCGAAGAGAAACTGAAACCCTTCGAGAAGCTCCTGCTCAAGCTGGAGGGGCAGCTGCTGGATGGCATGATACTGCAGGTGACCTCTTTTATTTCAGACCTTTGTTGTTATTATATAGAAATGATTTAAAACAACATTTTAGGACGTGACTGAATACACTTCTTGTGATGGTCACAGGCCTGTGTGGAGCAGAGATTTGACGATCCTGGCGAGGGAGTGTCTGTCGCCAAAAACAGTGCCTTTGCTGAGGAGTTCACCCTCAACATTCGCGCCATATTCTCCAACGTTGAGTCCAAAATTGGTGAGTGTCTTTCCACAAGATAGACTAGTTTCACTTACTCTCAGCTATAAACTCATATATGACTGCGTGGCTGTGCTGTTTATTTCAGGTGAACCTTCGGAAATTGACCAGAGAGATAAATACGCTGGCATCTGTGGCCTCTTCGTTCTCCACTTTCACATCTTCAGGAGCGTCGACAAAAAGTTCTATAAGGCGCTGCTCGACGTCTGTAAAAAGGTGATTGTGTGTTCTTCACCTGCCTGTCTACAACAGCTCTCTTTTAGCTGCTTGCCAGATCTTGTTCATGTGTGTTACTGTGCGCACTTTTATGCAGGTTCCAGCTGTCACTCTGATTGCAAATATCATCTGGTTTCCTGATACTTTCCTCATCGCCAAAGTCCAAGCTGCAGCTAAACTGATGGATAAGAAGAGTCTACAGGCCATCAGAGCACAGAGAGACACCTACCTGCAGCAAAGAGCTCAGACGTTAACAAAGTTAGTCGGCCTGAAAGTTTTAAATTTCATATTTATTTACAAAATAGGGATAAGAATCTGATCGTTTTGTATATTTTTGTCACCAGGGATGTTCAGTCCTACTACGTGTTTGTAACTTCCTGGATGATGAAGATGGAGTCCATATTGTCCAAGGAGCATAGAAATGACAAGCTGGCAGAAGATCTCAACAGCAGGTGTAATGTATTTGTGCAGGTAAATACATTTCGGTGTTATCATGTACATGGCACTGACAATTTACCACATACTCAGATTTATTCTCTTTTATAACTACTTGTGAATATACCTAAGATGTACTGTATGGACTTTCTGTTCTTAATACTCTTACTGTTCATGACGACTCACGTACAGCCTCCTTCTGCTTTTTTTCTGCCGCTCACAGGGAATCCTGTACGCTTACAGCATCAGCACGATCATTAAAACAACCATGAACATGTACATGTCGATGCAGCGGCCCATGACAAAGACCTCTGTCAAAGCACTCTGTCGACTGGTTGAATTGCTCAAGGTGCGTGTGCGCTTTCAAGTTATTTTTATTTATTTCATTTTTCTGTAAAACCCAAGTAATGTCATGTGACTCTCCCCTCAGGCTGTGGAGCACACGTTTCACAGGCGGTCCATGGTTGTGGCCGACTCCGTTTCGCACATCTCTCAGCAGCTGCAGTCGCAGGCCCTCAACGCCATCGGGATAGCCAAGGTGAATACGTGATATAAATGTTTCGATATTCTTCTAATCGCCACACAGGCCTCCCTCCTTTTAAACAACACTGTTTTTCTCAATGAAGAAAAGGGTGATCTCCGACAAGAAGTACAGCGAGCAGCGGCTGGACGTGCTGTCGTCTTTGGTGCTGGCGGAAAACGCTCTGAACGGACCCAGCACAAAGGAGCGGCGCCTCGTGGTGTCCCTGGCTCTGTGTGTTGGCACTCAGCTGGTATGTCGGGGTTAGACGTCAATGATTAATGATATACGTACGCATGTGTGTCTTTTTACTTTATCTTAATTTTCCAAACTTACTTCTAGAAAACCTTCAAAGACGAGGAGCTGCTTCCGCTGCAACTTGTGCTGAAGAAGCTGGACCTGATTAGTGAGCTGAGTGAAAGGTGAGAGGTTTTCACACACAGTCTATTTTTGAACCAATGTCCTAGATCTGGAAAGCTGATTATCGGTGGTGGTGGTGGTGTGAATTTCTAGATGTTTAGATGGTTATGGGTGATTTAGAACCAAAGCGATGGGCAGCTTTCAGTATGAAAAAGAAAGCGCTGTAACATCACCTTCTTAGGACAGTGTATAAACCTTTGACACAAATCATCTACTTCAAGATTTGTTAAAAAACTTTTCATTGTTCCTCAGGGTCAAGCTGCAGTGTGACTGTAGTTTTCTTTACTGGCACCGAGCTGTGTTTCCCATCTACTTGGATGACGTATACGATTATGCTGTGGACGCAGCTCGAATCCACGTAAGCTGAGCTGGTTTCTAAAACTTGCTTACTCATATAAACTAAAAGCTAAATTTGTTTTAATTGTTCTTTCTCTTCCTCTTTGTCTGGTTACTATTGGCTGGAGCAGTACATGTTCAGTGCACTAAGAGACAGCGTGCCATCCATGCTGCATGCCAAGCACATGGAGTCATGTGATCAGCTGCTGGAGAGCTACGACAAGGAGATCATGGACGTCTTCAATGAGGTACGAATAGATTGAATATGACAAAGTGAGAAGCAGAAAGTGGAAGTGTACAGTACATGTATGTTAGTGAGGTATCTCATCTCCACATACTCCACATACATATGGGATACTTGTGTTTTATATGTCAGTTTGATAAATGTTCTCACCCCTGTGACTCTCTAACTCTTGCAGCACCTGCTCGACAAGCTGTGTAAGGAGATCGAGAAGGACCTGCGCCTCTCTGTTCACACCCACCTGAAGCTCGACGACAGGAACCCTTTCAAAGTTGGCATGAAGGACTTGGCTCACTTCTTCTCCCTCAAACCCATCCGATTCTTCAACCGCTTCATACATATCAAAGGTGCATTAAAAAAACTGCTCAGATATGTACACGCATATCATTTCTAGCCCTGTGTTGTTGTGGATTATCAGGAGAATATCAAGAGTAACATTTAGTGGCTCAGTTAGGTCACTGAATTATTTATTGTATTATAAAATTAGGCTTGTGTGGCGTCTAAAGGCCACTCGTTGAATTCTGTGTCTGCAAGAGACTGGACTGTCTAAATGGCAAATTGGATGCTGGTTTCGTGCTCTATACATACACCAATGAGGCATAACATTATGACCACTGACAGTGTAAGTGAATAACATTGACCATCTTGTTCTGCTGGGAAACTTTTGAACCTGGCATTCGTGTGGATGTTCCTTGTTACATGTACCACCCACCTAGACCAGACCAGGCACCCCCACCTCATAGCAATGACACTCCTTGATGGCAGAGCCATCCCTGGCAGGATGCAGCCATCCCTGGCAGGATGCAGCCTGACACAGGCACACACACAAAAATGGTTTAGGAACAACTCAAAAAAACATGAAAAACAGCACAAGGTGTTGACCTGGCCTCCAAATTCACTAGATCCCAAACTGATTAAGTATCTATGGGATGAGACTAACAGCATTCTGTTGCCAGACGCCACAGGACACCCTCAGAAGGCCCACAACTTTATACTTAAGGTTGTTGTTGTTATTTGTCCAGAACATTGAAGAAACTTTTTTCTATGCATCCCCAATTTTGAATGCACACGCTGTACCAGCTGTTAGAGTTCACATGGGTTACGATCTGCATGTACGGTGTAAGGCTGACATCTACAGGAAGAGGTGTTGAAGGTGATATTTTTGTTTTATTTATTTTTTTTGTTCTTGCAGCCTATGTGACCCACTACCTGGATAAAACCTTCTACAACCTCACCACTGTCGCTCTGCATGACTGGGCAACCTACAGTGAGATGAGAAACCTCGCTACGCAGCGCTACGGACTCACGATGACAGAGGCACATTTGCCCAGCCAGACCTTGGAGCAGGTCTGTTTCATTTTCTTGCAGCTCGCATATCTGGCAAAGGTGGCGCTTTAAGCAAAGTTCTTGTTAAATGTCTCACCTGTGTTTTCTCTTCAGGGTTTGGATGTTTTGGAGATCATGAGGAACATTCATGTTTTTGTCTCACGCTACCTTTACAACCTCAACAACCAGGTAAGACTCCATATCCTCACTGTTAAAACTCACAGCACAGTTGTCTCTGTTGTACAGTTTTCACTGAAATCACTGCCGTCCGACAGATCTTCATAGAGAAGGCGAGCAACAACAAGCACTTGAACACCATCAACATCCGTCACATCGCCAACTCCATCCGGACGCACGGCACAGGCATTATGAACACCACAGTGAGTTTACAGCAAACTACAGTGCCTCCTTTTGTGCTGGTCTCTCTCAAATGAGGGCTTTTGTCACAAACGTTGCACTTGTCTCGTCTTCTTTCATCAGGTCAATTTCACCTACCAGTTCTTGCGGAAAAAGTTTTACATCTTCAGTCAGTTTATGTACGACGAACACATCAAGTCCAGGCTCATCAAGGACATCCGCTTCTTCAGAGAAACCAAGGACCAGTCGGATCAGAAGGTACGGTTGTTTCTCTCTCTGAATAAAGTTATTTTACCAGTGATACAAATTTGACAGAATTGGCACTTGGGGGATTTTGTTTGGGTAGAATTTAACACCAATCATCCACAACATTAAAACCGCCTTCCTAATATTGTGTAGGTCTCCCTTGTGCCTCCAAAACAATTGTGATTCATCAGAGTCTGAGGGTGTGGTATCTGGCAACACAATGTTGTTAGTGGGGACCTTTTGGTCCTATAGGTTGAGGGGAGGGGCCTCTGTGGATCATCCCACAGATACTTGATGAGTTTGGGATCTAGTGAATTTGGAGGCCAGGTCAACACCTTGTGCTGCTCTTCATATTTTTTTAGTTGTTCCTAAACCGTTTTTGTGTGTGTGCCTGTGTCAGGCTGCATCCTGCTGGGGGCTGGGCTGTCATTGCTATGGGGTGGGGGTGTCTGGTCTAATCTAGGTGGGTGCTACATGTCTAAGTAACATCCACATGAATGCCAGGTCCAAAAAAAGTTTCCCAGCAGAACGTTGTATTGTCACAAGATGGTCAATGTCATTCACTTCTCCTCTTAGTGGTTTTTATGTTGTGGCTGATCAGTGTATAAGACCTGAGAACCAGTCTAGGACCAGTGATTAAGCTGACATTAACCTCCATTGATGAGACTAAGCTGCCACTTTAAAAACCCAGGCTGTCAGTAAATACAGGCCTTTTTTTTTCCAAACTTGAGTTTTAAATATAAAATCCCGTGTAGCTCCCTGCCAGACACGATCCAGCTTTAGTTGTTTTTGTATTTTCGTCGTAGTACCCATTTGAGCGGGCAGAGAAGTTTAACCGTGGCATCAGAAAGCTGGGCATCACTCCTGACGGACAGAGCTATCTGGACCAGTTCAGACAGCTCATCAGCCAGATTGGTGAGAAACTCTTCTCGGTGTAAAACTGAGACATTGAACAGCTGCAGGTGCAGACAAAGACCTTGTTACATTTTCTTTCTTTCAGGCAACGCCATGGGTTATGTGCGCATGATCCGCTCTGGAGGCCTCCACTGTTGTAGCAGCGCAATCAGGTAAAAGAGACAGTTTTTAGCAGTTTGTAGACAGGAAGTCTCTGTCTGGAGGGTGCTGTTACAGTTATATGTGTAATTATGAGATTAAATTTGATTTTAAACTCAGGTATTTTGTGTCGTCTGCAGATTTGTCCCAGACCTGGAGGATATTGTCAACTTTGAGGAGTTGGTGAAGGAGGAGGGACTGTCGGAGGAGACGCAGAGAGCTGCAGGGTAAGTGACAAGCCTCCTGTTTGACTGTTGAATGTATTTCCACCGTTAAATACACCACAGATGGACAATGTATTGTAATCAAACTGTGTGTTTGTCCGTTTTTAACATTGTGTCTCATTCCCAGCGTCCTGGATTCAGTGTTGGGAGATCTGACCAGCAACTCTGCCGAGGGGACGGAGTACTTCAAGAAGCTGGTGGCGGTGTTCGCACCTGAGTTTCGCAGTGCGAAGAACATGCACCTGAGGAACTTCTACATGATTGTACCCCCGCTGGTCAGTGCAGAGACTCTTCATTTTGATCGGTCCATACCTTCAGTACGTATTGTGTGCTCTCTCGATATCTAATACGCAACAATTTTCTTGTGTAGACTGTGAATTTCGTGGAGCACTCTATCAGCTGCAAAGAGAAACTCAACAAGAAGAACAAAACTGGAGCCGCTTTCACAGACGATGGCTTCGCAATGGGTGAGTGGGAAAGTTGCAATCAGTTAGGCCTGGGTGTCGCTACTGATTTCCTGAATCAATTCAATTCCAATTTATTTCAATATGAACTCATTTAGAGATGTTTCAATTTTGACCCAAGTTTAGTTGGTTATGAAAGACCAGTAACTATTTCTACCGAGAGAAAGCAAAACATGATTTTTAATTAAATTCACTTAAAGAAGTGTCCTTTATTTCTGTGTTTGCTCTTGACAAATTCTCCTCTTGTGCTTTTCTCCGCAATTGCTGCTGTATTTTTCTGTCACTCTAACTCTCTCTCAGGTGTAGCATACATCCTGAAGCTGCTGGACCAGTATCTGGAGTTTGACTCGCTGCACTGGTTCCATGCTGTCAGGGATAAGTACAAGAAAGAGATGAATGCGGTGGTGAAGGAGCAGAACGTCCAGTCTACCAGCCAGGACGAGAAGCTGCTGCAAACAATGAATCTCACGCAGAAGAGGCTGGATGTCTACCTCCAGGTGCAGTAGTCAGACTGTTATCTACTGTGTACACCGGTCAGGCACAACGTTAAAACCACTGACAGGAGTAGTAAATAACATTGACCAGCAACAATTCAGTGTTCTGCTGGGACACTTTTAGACCTGGCATCCATTCATGTTGATGTTACTTAGACATGTACCACCCACCTAGACCAGACCAGGCACCCCCACCCCCAGCAATGACATTCCTTGATGGCAGCAGCCTTCCCCAGCAGACACAAACATGCAGAACAGCACAAGATGTTGACCTGGCCTCCAAATTCACTAGATCCCAAACTGATCAAGTATCTGTGGGATGATCCACTGAGGCCCTTTCCCCTCGACCCAAGGACCCAGAGGCCCCCCACTAACAACATCCTGTTGCTAGACACCACAGGACACCTTCAGAAGGCCCATGTCCATTCTCTGTTGAGTCACAACTGTTTTGGAGGCACAAGGGAGACCTACACAATATTAGGAATAATGTTAGGTCATAATGTTATGCCTGATGGGTGTACATAGCTTCCATTTAGAAGGAGCTGTAGTGATGGCCATGATGTATAAAATATGTTTCTGAATTCCTCGTCTTCCTTTCGCTGCAGGAGTTTGAGCTGCTTTACTTCTCGTTGAGCAGCGCCCGCATCTTCTTCAGAGCCGACAAGACGGCGGCCGAGGAAACTCAGGAGAAGAAAGATAAAGGTTTGAGGCTGCTCTAGTGATTAATGGAGCCTTTTAATTATGCAGAACCACTGGCACAGCCACCGTGCTTTACAGGCTTATTCCAGACGATTACTCAAACCTAGATGGAAAGATCGTGTCCTGATTAATGACCGATGAAGTCTGTGTGTCAAAAGTAACTTTGTCTTTTTTTTCTTTTTTTTTCCACTAGAAGAAACTGCCAAAGCAGGAGGTCCCTCAGACGGCTCCACGCCCACTGACCCTGCCTCAAAGTGAG
Source organism: Chelon auratus (assembly GCA_030220025.1). NCBI lineage: Eukaryota > Metazoa > Chordata > Actinopteri > Mugiliformes > Mugilidae > Chelon > Chelon auratus. The sequence goes on along the minus strand of JASGAT010349209.1, from coordinate 3,026 downwards.
CCCCACTGTGGGTCCTAACTGCTGCAGAGCGAAGGAGAGCATGCACATGAAGAGAAGATATAAAGCAGCTGACTGCACTGATGTGTGAGGTTCAGGAATAAGACTGGAAACTGCATAAAAATTGTCAGATGCTTTTAGGACTTCGTTAGAGAACAAATGTGTACGCTAGGTGCTACTGCAGGAAGTGTCTTTTTGTGTTTCGGTTTTCCCAGAAACACCAGTGCAACATCCCTCGGCCAGTTTGAATTTGTAGCATTAACACAAGCGATCGTCTGGTGAAAGAAATCTATGGTGTCAGTGGAGAGACTGGATTATTTTTCTACAGTAGAAGCTGTACGTTTGTCCTCTTCAGTCATGGACTAATTTGTGTTTTTTGCTTTTCATTGACCTACTTTGCTGATGGTGTCCAGCGAATTAATTGTGATTGTTCAGGGCCTATAGTAGAAGCTCTGTTATGAGAATGTCTTCATTGTACGATCCTTTGTGTGCCATATTTGTGCACTATTTCTTTGTCAGTTTAACCACATTGTATAAATCAAGGTGCATGTGTGCCTTTCTAAACTGTGGATGCTTGTTTTGATGAAGTAAATTAGAAATAATACAATGCAACAAACTACATTTTAATCATTTTTCTGCTGCACTGGAGGTGTTTTTGTTGTAACCTAATGTTCTATCAACTTGTGGTACATGTGAAATTACATTCCATGAATTAACTTGTGTTGGAGATGAAACTTCAGTATTTGAAGACGAATTAAATTTGCACTTTGAGTGTAAATGTACAACTATTCCGCGTTTGTATTGAAAGACGTCAAAGTTAAGATGCTGCACAAGGTCTTAAAATACAACTTACTGCTCAGTTCATGTTTGCCATGGATGTTTTCTGGTGTAAACATGTTATATTAACACATAATTATCTTCTTTGCATTTGTAAATGTACATTATAATTAAAACTCAGAGGAATTTGACGTTCGTCGTGAGATGTTGTGTAATAAACGACACACGCAGTGGTTCAGGAAAGCCTTTTCTGCTTTAATACAAAGAAAAGAAGCTTTTAACTTCAGAAAATACAAGATTGGTCTGGATTTATTTTTTTTTCTCCTCAAATTGTCACATTTTCCGTTTCCTATGAAATGCTGCTGTTCACCGCTGTTCAAACAGCTTGAACTGAAATACATCCCTTCTTTTGCTATGGACTTAAAACTCAGGTAATGATCTCCACGTTTATTTTCTCTTGTTTTTTTTTCCTTTTGGGAAGAGAATCAGGCCTTTCCTTGAATGACATTTAATTTTTTTGTATTACTTTGATGTTAAGTGCCCACAGTGCCATGTGACACCCTGTCCAGCAGATCCAGAAAATTCCTGTTACGTCCACATATTGCATCCGTGCTCACCTCATAAAAACGAGGTACAAAGCAGGGCAAAATTTCTTCCAAAATAGATGTCATATATATATATATACATACATATATATATATATAGCAATCATATATACACATTCATACATACATACACTAATTTATGTGATGCAAAAAAAAAAAAAATGTACACATTTCTTACAAAATCGTAACAAAGACTGGAAAGTGTTTCGTTTGCTCTGGAGAAAAGTCATGTAGCCGTTCAGCCTCTGTGAGGATTTCTCCGCACTTTGTAGAAACCAAAGCAGTCTCCCAGATTTGTGTCCATGTTCGGCCGGCAAAGAAGTCACAGAGACGGACAGAGAATGAAGTGGACCATGAGACAGAGAACAGTGTAGTGGTGCAAATACAGAAGTTGGAGGAATCAAAGTCATGTTCAAGAAAAAAAAAAAAAAAAAAAGGTGAGATGAAGAGGGATGCGTGTGGGAAAGTTGAATGAACTCCCTGACCCGAAACAAAAAAATGGAAAATGGAAAAGAAAAAAAAAAGTAAATCATCAGGGAGTGTTTCACATAAAAAAGCACAAACAAAATTTTGTGTTCTTTTATTACTAAATATAGTGCAACAATAAACATTGCATTTCTTTCACCCTTTCACTCGCATCTGAGGATGTTAACTTTGCCTTCCCCGCCTTTTTTTTCTCTCTCTCTCTATAACACTTGCTGTAAATACAAGGTGCAACCTTTGTTTGGTCACTGTCCTGTGGCACAAGGTCAGTCCTCCTTTCTGGGAGAAAACAGGCTTCCGATTCAGAGACGTAAACATAACACAGACCCTGCTCAAAACAAGACAAAAAAAAAACAAAAACAAAAAAAAAAACCAGGAGGAACATAAAGAATAAAAACAGAACAAGTGTTGGTGTTTTGGGCAGCATGTAAATTTGGAAAGGCAGGGCAGTTTTAAATGGTGGCGACAACCCCCGCAGTCAGATAGCCAAATCCTTGAGGAATAAAAACCAAGCTGTGTGAACCACAGCGCCCCTCCTGGACAATGGTGTTGTGCGCAGGAACCGCTGTGGCCTTTGGACTGGTTGGGCCTCAGAAGGCCTGCTGGGCTGGATTGTAGTTGAATGTTGTTGGCACATGAGGCCTCTCTTCCAGCTTGTCATACTCCAGATGAAACTCCTGAGAGATGCACACACACGGTTTTAACAGGTCTGCTAAAGTCAGAACCTTTACATTTTTTTTTTTACCCAAAACTTTTACCTTGGCCACTTTCCTCCAGTTAAGACAATCAAAAAAGTAGTAGGTGCCCCTCTCGTAGGTGTTGGTCTTCAGTGTAGGCTCCATGCCGGGTGCCCTCGTTATCCAAACCCGCTCCTCTTTGTGATACCTCCAGTCCCGGTTGAAGCTGAATGGAGAAGAAATTAAAAACAAAAGAGGAATATGTCAAAAGGGGAGGAAACCCAGCAGCTGAGCAGTGACAGTCATGACTCTTTTTGTATCACAGTCACTGCAACATGTGAATAAAACTTCCTGCAGAGAATCAGACAATTGATTTCTAGAATGAGTTTTCTGTGTCCAAATTTTATGAGAAAATCATCTTCCAAGAAAACTAACCGGACATTTTCCACTTGAGTATAGACAAATGATTTGCCTCCAGCCACCGCCA